>PVIR01013765.1:0-41683 GCA_004026965.1 Petromus typicus
ATAGGCATCTGAAATGAACAGACACTTTTCAGAGGAAGAAATAAAAGCAGTGAAGAAGCATACGAAGAAATGTTCAACATCACTAGTCATTTGGGAGATAAGGTTGAGCTTCAAGTCTGGCTAGGGTAAGTGAACCATGTTCCTGTCTCCTGAGCCTAAAGGTTGAGACTCCATCTCCCTGCAGATTCGGAGACCCTTAGGGGCTCGAGCACACTCGCTCCCACACGTTGAACCTTGTCAGTGGCCATCTTGGTAGCCCCACCCCTCTTTGTCTCTCACCCATCGCCTTACCATCCCCCATAGCTAATGCCGTATAAACCACCCACTCATAAAGTTCTCTTATTGGGCAAAACGCTAGGTCAATCCTCCTTTCCTCCTAGCCTTCACCCTGCCCTGTGACCTTTTGCTATATATGTGACACCTAAGCCTGAATAAATCGGAAGTTCCAGAAACATTCCCCAGGGTCTGTGCTTGACTCTGCGCCTCACCCTCTCTAGCCGGGAAAACCTCACATAGACAACAACCAACAGGGAGATGCAAATGAAAACAACATTAAGATTTCATCTCACTTCACAAAGAATGACTGCTATCTCAGAATTACCCAGCAACAAATGTTGGTGAGGCTGCAGAGAAGAAGGCACCCTTCTCCACTGTTGGTGGGAATGTAGACTCGTACAACCCCTGTGGAGATCAGTTTGGAGATTCTCCAAAAAACTAGGACTGGAGGTCCCATTTGACCCGGGCATCACTCTGCTAGGTATATACTCAAAAGAATTAAAAGACTCCTGTCACAGTGACATATATGCACCCATATTTATAGCAACTCAGTTTGTGATTGCTAAATCTTAGAAACAACACAAATGTCCATCAATTGGAGACTGGATAAGAAAGCTGTGCTTCTTCTAAGGAATGAAGTTATTACTCTGCCATAAAAAATGATAAGTTTGAATCATTTATATTTAAATGGACACACCTTGAAGATATCATCATAAGTGAAATAAATAGGTTACAGATGTGTAAATATCACATCTTTTCTCTGGTATGAGAAAATAAAGATGTAAATGAGTTCTATAATGTATGTCATATATTGTGAAATAGAAAATACTCAAAGCAAAATGGGGTGAAGGGAGAAAAATAATGAGATTATAACAAAAAAGAAAGGAAATAAAATTTATGTATATAGGTGGTGGGAGTGTTAGGGTGGGTAGGGCTATGCAAAAAAATGAGATTTAAGTTGTGTCATATACTGGTACAAATTCTCAATGTTTAGTGTAACCATGATATGTATATGTAATGTACCAATATGATTTGAATTTTTTAAAAAATCAATAAATTTAAAAATATAGATCAACAATCCAATTAAAAACTGAAGAAAAGTTAAGAACCATAGGTAGAGATGCTCGTTATCACTAGTCATTTGAGTGATGCAGATGAAAACAACGCTGAGATGTCATCTCACCCCACAAAGAATGGCTGCTATTTCAGAATTAGCCAGCACTAAATGTTGGCAAGGCTGCAGAGATAAATGAACACTTCTTCACTGTTAGTGGGAGTGTAGACTCTTAAAACCTCTGTGGAAATCAGTGTGGATAATCTCAAAAAGCTAGGATTAGAGGTCCCATTTGACCTGGTCATCGTTCTGCTTGGTATATACACAAAAGAGTTAAAAGACTCATATCACAGTGACATATGTGTACCCACGTTTATAGCAGCTCAGTTTGTGATTACTAAATCTTCGAAACAAACAAAATGTCCATCAGCTGGAGACTGGATAAAGAAGATGTAGTTCTTTTATAGAATGGAGTATTATTCTGCCATAAAAAGTGATAAGATTGAGTTATCAATCTTATGCTTATACCTTCAGGACATCCTCATAAGTGGAGATAGGTCACAGATGTGTAAATATCACATCTCTTCTCTTTTATGAGAAAAAAGAAGATATAAATGAGTTTTAGTAAATATAGTAGATATTGTGAAATAGAAAATATTTTAAAGGAAACAGAGTGTAGTGGTAAATAATGAGGGGGAAAATAATGTGATAGTAAAAAGGAAACAAAGCTTGTGTAATAGGGTGTGGGAGGTTGTAGGGTGGGTGGAGGAATGGGAAAAATGAGAATCAATTTGTGTTGTATGGTCATACAAACTCTCAGTGTTGAATGACATGGTGATGTGTATTCATAAGGTACCTATAAAGATTTTAATTTTAAAAATATTGAACCAACATTTTACCAAAGACACATAGGTGGCTAATAAGCAAATGAAGATATTTAGCATCATGAACCATTAGGAAAATATAAATTGAAGGTATAAAGAAATATAGCGAATGGCAAAAAGAATAATAACAATAACTATTGATAAGGAGACAAAGAAACTGGCTAGACACAGATTATTGGTGGGAATGTGAAATTGAAGCGTCCTTCTCAAAATAGTTTGGTAATTTCTTTAAAAATTAAATACGTAGAGGCAGAGTGTGGTTGCACACACTTCTAATCTGAGCACTAAGAAAGCTGAAGAAGGAGGATCGCCACAAATTCAAGCCCATCCTGGGCTATTGTTATGGTTTGTGTCTAGATGTGCTTCAAAGACTCAGGTGCTCATGATGCTTTTACATGGTACAAAATCTAGAGTGTGCAATGCTGAAATTAAGGTTGTAAAATTAATAAATCAGTAGATTGATTGACTTGGTACCACCCTAATCTCCATTGTATCTTGGATACAATATAAGGAATAGAAAGGGGCTTGTCTTCCCCTTGCTGCTTTGCTACCACAAATGCAATATGTTCTGTCCGCTATGAACTATTCCCCCTGCACCATGTGCTACTCTGCCTTGGAGCCAGACAACTATGGCCTGAAACCTCACAAACTGAGCTCAATGAAGCTTTTCTATTTTATCTTTGAGTGTTGAGTATTCTGTATCAGTCATGAGAAAAGTAACTAAGACACTTACATAGTGAGTTCAAGGCCAATTTGAACTGCATAGTGAGACATTACTTTAAAAAATAAAACATGTAGTTACAAAATCACCTAATAATTGCACTCGGGTACTTATCCAAGATAAACTATAACATAAGATTACACAAAAAACTGTACACAAATGTTCATACCAGCTTGACTCATAAAAGCTGAACACAGGTCATATGGAATCAGTCTATTTGTCCTATGAAAGGTTAATGGTTAAAGCAACTATAGTATATCCATATGAAGGACAGTAAAAATAAAAGAACTGTTGAGCCGGGGAGTTAGCTCAGTGGTTCTGGCACCCGTCTTGCAAGCACAAGGGCCCAGGTTCGATCCTCGGTAACCACATACAATACTGGGCGTGGAGACTCACCCCAGTGGCAACCAGTACCACACACCACAGTGCTGGGCATGGTGGCTCATGCCTGTAATCCCAGCACTCGGGAGGCAGAGGCAGGAGGATTGCTGTGATGTGAGTTTGAGGCTGAGCTCAGGGCCAGCCTGAACTACAAAGTGAGACCCTGTCTTAGAAAATAAGAAACAAAAAATAAAAGAACTATTGAGATATAGACAAATTTAAATCAAATATATAATTGCCATATAATTTTGTAGTGTGAGAAAGTGACAGTGCAAATGAGATACAAAATTAATGATAGGAATTGTGAAATAGGAAAAAAATCTTCAAAGGGGATCGGAAATAGGGGTGGCAGGGGTAAACAAAGAGGGGAAAGAAAAACTTTGAAAGTGAAAAGGAAAAATGGAAACAAAGCTTGTGTATCTGGGGTGGAGGAGCTTCAGCCTCCCATTCAAGGAGAACAAGGGAATGAGAAAAACAAGAATAAAGATATATCACAGACAGGAACAAATTCTTAATGCGGAATGTGCTCATAATGTATACCTAAAGTGTACCAATAAATTCAGTTTTTAAAATCAAATCATGTATTTATCTGTGTAGTATGTGATAAATAGCAACACACACAAATGACCATCAATATCTGAGTTATGATATTATACTATTTTTACAGATTATAAAGAATCTTTATATTTTCTTCCACAGCTCATTTCAGTCTACAAGTACCTCAATAACAGTTTCATGATATTGAGTCAGGTATGATGGCACACACCTGTAATCCCAGCTACTTGGCAAGGAGGAGGCAGGAGGATCACAAGTCTGAGGCTATCCTGGTCAACTCAGGGAGACACCGTCTCAATAAATATTTGTTTTAAATATTGGATATCTAGCTCTTGGGGATGTTCACCCCTAAAATCAATCCTCAGTACTGCACACACATATAGCCACACACATGGACAAGTTAAATACCAAATAGTTTCTCTGGTGTGAGAAACTGTAAGAGTAAATGAGAACTAAAATGTATAATAGATAATGTAAAATAGCAAGTAAAGTTTTTTAAAAGGTTAGCAGAAGTAGGTAGGGGATGGAAAGAAGGAAAGAAAAAATAGGAGAAAAGAAAGAAAAATGGAAACAGTTTTTGTAAATGGGGGAGAAGGGGGTTAGGGAAAAAGCAAGAACCAAGATATATGTACAGGTACAAATGCCCAAAGATGAATGTAGTCATAATCTATACCTAAAATGTACCCCAAAAATACTTAAAGGCAAAACAAATAAAATGGAAAATACTGGAAGATTATTCCAATGCTTTATTAGCAAGGATTGTTTGAGAGTTATAGAATTATCAATGAATTTATTTTTCTTTAGATGATTTTAGGTTTTCAAAAATATTTCTGATAAACATTCAAAGATGATATTGTCAGGAAAATAAACTATTCACATCTCAGCATCATTGTAACAATATTTTGCAGAATATACAAAATAAAGACTGAGACTTGGAAGACACAGACTTTAGTAGTATCTGAATATCAGCAAATGTGGAAAAGAGCCTTCATTTCCACATTTGGAAAGAGACTTCATTTCCAACCTATCGGTCTGGGTTCTCTCTCTCGACTTCTCATTTTCTAAAATAAGCCCTTTGGTATGGAGTAAAAAACACAATTTATGAGGTCATAAGGTGAAGGGATTTAGTTTTTTAAACAATATTATGTAGAGACCTGCATTTCTAAAAGTTATTCATGTTTGAAGTACAGGAGTTACTCTAAAGAAATAGAGCCTAGGCCAGACATGGTGACAGTCCTGTAAGACCCGAACTCTGGAAGGCTGGGGAAGAAGGATCACAAGCACAAGTTTTCACCAAGCCTGGGAAACTTGGCAATTTCAGG
Organism: Petromus typicus; assembly: GCA_004026965.1. Lineage (NCBI taxonomy): Eukaryota > Metazoa > Chordata > Mammalia > Rodentia > Petromuridae > Petromus > Petromus typicus. The sequence continues at coordinate 5,194 of PVIR01013765.1, forward strand.
GAGACTCTGGCTCAAAATAAAAGGTTAACGAATATCTGCAGATGTAGCTTTTTGTAAAGGGCTAGGGTTCAATTATTGGCTGGTGACGGGGAAGAAATACAGCGTTAATTAGTGTAATGGAGTGGAATATGAAAAGCATATCCAGAAGCCAGGAGAAAGAGAGTAAAAGCCTGAGACATCAAGGCAGTAGATGTAAGACAGGCAGAAAGGGACAGCCACAGGACATATTAAGAAAAGGATTTTGATTCTGTCAGTTGGAAGAGTTAATGGAGAGTTGATGACACAGTAGGGAGGAAATGGGGGTCAAAGAAACCACGGTGATGAACCCCAGAGATTACCAACAATAAGAAGGTCTTGCTACTCCTCAACTAGGAAGCCAATCAACCATCACAATCCATCTCTTTGTCAGCTTGGCAACCAGACACATTTAAACCCATCTTCAGATACAAAGACAAGCTCATAATTATACCTAACATGTTAGAACTATTTTATGTACGAAGAAATGCACTAATTTCCTCCCCAGAATGGAAGGCAAGTTTTCTTTGGGTGATGTTTACTATTAATATTTCATGACTTGAACATTACAGCTAGGTTTAAGAACCAGTATTAGAACTATCAACATTATCTTACATTATAACCCTATTTGAAGAGAAATAGTACACTTAATAATCCTCATTCTCAGTCATAGCTGGTATTTAGAACAACCTTCTTTTATTGCCCATTCTGTATTACCTTGGCCTTCAAGCACCTCAGTAAGTCTTAGTTCTTTTTTCCCTCGTGGAGTGACCCATATCTTCATTCTTGAAGACTCTGGACCATTTGTCATTTTGTCTAGATTTGGTTGCTATAATTTCCATTGAATTTAGTAATAGTAATACTGACAGGTGCCCTTAGGTCTCTCCTGCACTCCAAGTATGTTCTTCCTTTCCTCCATTGTGGAGTAGTAGTCCAAATTCCCCATGATAGTCTGCGTCAGTCACCCCTGATGACACTGTGACTCCCTTTTGAGCTCATTTCCTCAGAGGCATGCGGAGACCAAGTCTTAGCTTCCAGTTCAATGGTACCATTGTACTTTCTGGTGCAAACCTTTTCCCTTTCTGGAATTAAGACTTCTAAGCTAGCAAAACATAAGGTTGTAAAATAGAAAGCAAAAATTTTGCTAGTGGATTACTGGGGATAATTGTGAGCTATACCAGTTCCATTACTATTCCTTGATTCCTGGACCTGTGAATCCTGGCTATGGGAAACACAGTACCATATAGTTGATGCCAATTCAAGGCATACACAGCCTTTTGAAGAACCTTACTTCATGCCTGAAAGCTATTTCCACCTAGCTGGTGGTGTATCTGTGTCTTCAAAAGACTATTTCACCTCTCTATCAATGTAGTCACTTCTGGATGGTGAGGAGCATGGGAAGGCCAGTGAATTCCATGAACACAAGCCCACTGCCTCAAGTCATTTGGCTATAAAATGTGTTCCTTGCTCAGAGGACAAGGCTACGTGGAATTCTGTAATGGTGAATAAGAGATTCTGTGAGTGTATGGATGGCAAATTATGTTGGATGAACTTATGGTCAATTTAGAATTCACAGCTGAGCTGAGTCAGAATGGTTCTGGGTGTGGAAGACCCATCTGAGAATTGTTATAAGTAGTATAAAAGGAGAACCAGATGGGAAGATTGTATGCTGTTGACTTTCCTGGAGAAGCTTGCCACTGCTGGTTTTCTTAATATAAACTCAGCTGTTATCATCGGAAGAGCTCAGGTACTCACTGTCACTGGCAAAGGCTGTTCTCATCAGGAGCTGGTCTTCACCTTGAGTGGCAGTTCCTGGTTCCAGTACAGATTTTTTATCCTGGCTGGCTGCACAAGTACTTCACCCAACAGGTGCAGACTTTCTAACTTCTACCATTGGCCCTTGGGCCTTCCTGGTGCAAATCTTTGATACAGATTTGCATGAGACATTGCCTTGGGCTCTAGACTTCTGGCTGGACTCAAGGAAGACATTGCCTTGGGCTCTAGACCTTTAGCTGAATTTGTACAGGCTGTTTCCATAAAATCCAGGCCCTCAGCTGGATTCTTCATATCTCTAGCATGTGGACAGATCTCTCACACTCCTCTGTAGTTGACTTTTTGAGTGAATATTATAAAATAATTCTATAAATTATGTGTCAGGTATCAAACCTATTCCCTTGCAAAACTTGACTGCAGCACCACATTTAACAATCTCATGTTTCTGCAAGATGTGAGACAACTACCTATGATATAATTTATCAGCTCTCTCCAGAAAGGGAGGGGGAGAACATCCGATTCATCAAAACTCTATCTCAAACCAGTGGTTTTAGGCATTATGATCCTTCCTCTAAGTATCAGATATGTACAATAACATAACTGTGGTCTGGTGAACTATAAATTAAACTACAGTCATTATACCTACATTCCACATACAAAATAATAAGGATAATTTTGGTTAATATATGCATAAAATTCTGCTGTTTGCTATGATTCTTTTTCTATTATGGGTCATAAGACCATAGTTGACATGTATAACTTTCTTCTACCACATATTTTGTCCCCCCTTCCTTTTCAGCCAGAGAATTAACTAGATTTATTTCTTTTGCCAGCAAAATGATCCAATCTTTCATTTCTGTAAGGTCTGAATCTTTGGTGCTCCTGTAATCAGTTGCTGAAGTTCACATGCTTAGGTTCACTCACTTGCCACTGACCAAATCAAAGGAGGACATACATTTTTTTTTTTTTTTGAGACAGGGTCTCACTTTGTGGTTCAGGCTGGCCCTGAGCTCAGCCTCCAATTCACATCGCAGCAATCCTCCTGCCTCTGCCTCCTGAGTGCTGGGATTACAGGCGTGAGCCACCACGCCCGGCACTGTGGTATGTGGTACTGGTTGCTGCTGGGCATGAGTCTCCATGCCCTGTATGGTATGTGGTTACTGGGGATCAAACCCGGGTCCTTGCGCTTGCAAGACAGGCGCCAGAACCACTGAGCTAACTTCCCGGCCCCGAGGACATACATTTTCATAAAATGGAAAAAAACAATTTATTCAAAGATAGTGTCAAGGAGATGAAGGGGTTCATCTTTCTCAAATCATCATCTCCCCATGTCCAAGTGGGCAAGGGCCAAGCAGAAGAGGAGCACAGAGAGACAACGTAGATCTCCACACCTACTTTACCACTTCCAGCCATGTTCTGCTCTTCCTACTCTATCTAGTGGAAAGGAAATCAAGCTTCAGCCTCCCAGGGCTATAAGCATCTGCATATTTTATTATGTCTTTTGAGCTGAGGAAAGAGGAAGTATTGGTTGTGTTCTCTGAAGAGGGGAAGTTGCTTATCTCTGAAGAAAAATATCTCACTTATAAATCTCTATTTTGCAGTGCCAGTTACAGTTCTGTATGTACTGGGTTGCTATAGTCATCAACTGACTTTCCCTAGCAGAAATGGAAGTATCAAAAAATGTCTCTGTGAAGCTCCTGAATTTCAAAACTAGTCTCCTTGCTTTCATTATGTAGCCGTGAACTAATTTTTCATCATCAATCATGATCAATCATCTCAGGCAATATAGTCATACTTCTCTGCTTGTTGGAGGAGCTCCAAATGCCAGGTGACAACCTCAACTTCAATTATAATGAAGCATTTATTCCTTGGGGATGAAGACTGTGGAGGGGAAATAAAATTCCTGAGTGGCTTATTAGATATAATAGTGAGACAGGCCATTTATACTTCTGCCTCTTAATTCCTACACCTATATATTTTACATAGGGGAGAAATATACCATATTTCAGTCACTACTTCAAAACACAGACCACATCCTGAGACATATTACAATCCTTCAGAAGGTGATTTCCCATTTGGTATCATAATTAAATATTATCCCATATCTAAGTATTAGCCCTTTCTCATTTGATATAATAACTAAATATTAGCCATAATTAAAGTGGTAATCAATATTACCATTTTATCAGACCAGCAATTCCTGGGTGATGGAATACATGGTAAAGAGCAAATTTTCATTTTCACACTATATTTCCCTTGTAAGTATGTCCCTTGGACAGAACTGTTATTATGTGTTAATATAATGGTGAATTAGGCATTCCACAATTCCTTAGATGATGCTAATGAGAGAGTAAATCTGTACTCATAATGATAAGAAGAAAGTATGATCTCTCCATGGAAAAGGTTGAAAACAATCACCTTGCTAACAATAGGCTAGATGGTTACCACAGAGAATGGTACCAAATAAAGAGCCTTAATGTTGAGTACTGGCCTCAAATTTGATGGATTATGCACTCAGCAACAGTAGTAGGTAGGAAAATTGCATATTCTTGAGTCTAAAATCAAAGCTTCTCATTAGAAAAACCCAGCTAGAAACTGGCTGATATAAGTTTCTAGAAGATGCAGTCTGAAGAGAATCAATCACCTTGAGTATAACATGGAAATTTTAGGAAATCATTTTAAATCAATTCCCTGAAGTAGAACAGGGGAACAGGGAGCCATTTTAAGAGAAAACAAGCCTGGCTTACAGAACAGTGTCTCTGTTGCTTTTTGCTTGTTGCTGAGCTAATATATCTGAAACCCAAAGTTAAAAGAAAAAAACATTTATTTAGCTCATAGTTTTTAAAGGTTTTAGTCCATAATCAGCTGGCTCCAAAGCAGGGTAGCAGAGAGGCAGCAGTTCATGGCAGCTGAAGACACCAAAAGTAACAAGAGGGCTTAACAGCATCTTCCTGCTCTTTTTATGTTATTCAGACCATTTAGGGCAATGGGCACCCCCACCGCTATCCTGGTGCCCTCAAGCCTAGCAGTGTACCACGAATCAATCGCACAATCTGAAATAATTCACCTCTGAAATAGCCTCACCTCAGCCCAAATGAGACTTCAGGGGGACATCTGAATACAAGCCATAACAAATGGAGAGTAAGGGAAACAGAATGTTTTTAAGTTTTCTAACTTGGATAACTTGGGTGCACAGTAATTCCCCGAGCTAAGGACACAAGAGTCTGAGAACATATTGGGTTTAAAGTGTCTTTGGGATGTCACAGTAAAACCTGCTCCGGATGCAGGCTGAGGTTCTGGAAAGAAGTCTGTGACTGAGATAAAACTGAGAGTCATCAGAGTACAAAGCCACTGAAACAATGAGGATGGGTGAATGAACTCAGAGTCGATGCAGGATGAGCAGCAAAGAGAACCAGAGACAAAGCTTAGCCATCACCAATATGCATCTTACTAGCCATGAAATAAAAATCTGAGGAAGATATCAAAGTGGTATCTCAGAAATCAGAGGAGAAAAGATTATCAAGAAAAAGAAAATGTTCAAAGGTCAAATTCATACAAAAAGTGACAAGCATATGTGGGTCACAGGCACGTCAGTGAGTTTCATTTAAGCATTTTAGTGTATGTATATATCAAAACATATTACATACCATAAATACATGTAAATGTTATTTCTCAGTTGTACCTTAAAGCTAGGAAAGAAAGAAAAATAAATGTTGTTATAGCAAAAAATAAAAATAAAAATAAAATAGAGTCACAGTGAAATGGTATAGAATCTAATCAGCCATAATTAATTAAACACCACTCTTGCTACATTTAAATCCTATGCAGAAGTTCAAAAGATGAGAAGGGAGTAATTAACAAGTATCCATCCTCAAGAAACTATCATTTATTCAACAGAAGATTATTGAACACTTAATCATTTTACTATGAAGTTCCAAAGGTGAACAGGCAAGCCCTTCATCTCACCTTTAATGAACATCCAGGTTGTCCTGTCCTCAGCCTGATTTTCATGTTTGTACTTGCATCTTTACCTATAGGTCTGTACCAAGTGAAAAGTAGACTGCTACAATGACTAATCCTAATGTCACTAGACTTAAAAATGTCTAGTGGATTAGTAAAGTATGCTGCAGGATGTATCTGGGTAGGTTATAGAGGCATGGATTTGGGTACTATATATAACACCTCATCCATTTCCCTTGATGCTGTTTCCTTGCTCTACTTCCTGACAGCCATGGGCTAAGCAGTTTAGCTCGATCATGCCATTCTGTCATGACGATTTTGCCTTGGAGGCTGCCAGCCATCTAATGAGTCTTTGAAAACTGTGAGCTGTGTAAAATCTTCCCTATGGGTGTCAAGTATTCTATCTCAGTGATGGGAAAACTGACTAATACAGCTACTAATGTAATTTATTTATAAATAATAATAATAGACAACAAGAACAACAAAACAGCTAATGCTTATCTTCTTACAATGAACCAAAAAGTATTCCATACATTTTCATATATTAAATAATTTTCAACAATGTTTTAAAATACTATTACCCCTTTTTGTTGAGATTGTAACAAAAAAGTAAGGAAACAAATTTTATGTATATAGGGGGGTGGTAGGGTGGGTAGGGCTATGGGAAAAAATGAGAATTAAGTTGTGTCTTATACTGGTACAAATCCCCATTATGGAGTGCAATCATGATGTGTATATTTAATGTACCAATAAAGATTAAAAAAAAAAAGATACTATTACCCCTTTTGTAAAATCAGATAATGGAAACAAACCGATGTTAAATAGTACACACAAATTCAGAGTATTTATTTCATTTTACTTACTAGAAAAAACATTATAGAGAGTTACTATTTTAACAAGGGTTAACAATGTGCTGTTACTAGCCCTTAGACATTTAATAAATTTGAATGTCGAGCATACCATTCTTTAAGCACTTGGCCTAGTTCTAATTTGATAATCTATTCTGAGCATTTTCCACCTAAAGAGACGTCCACGTCAGTCACATCCAAAGAAAAATATATTGTAGCACATATTGAATTTTCTTTAAAACTGATGCTGATTTTTTAAATTAAAATCTTTATTAGTACATTACATATACACATCATCATTGCACTCAACATTGAAAATTTGTACCAGTATATGACACAACTTAATTCTCATTTTTCCCATTCACTACCCACTCTGCAATCTTCAAAAAGAAAAGCTTTGTTTCCTTTTTATTATCACATTTTTGTTCCCCTAGTTATTTACCCCTACATCCTATTTCCTTTTAAATGTTTTGTATTTCACAATACCTACTATATATACTACAACTTATTCACATCTTTCTTTTCTCATACCAGAGAAAAAATATGATGTTTACACATCTGTGATCTATCTATTTCACTCATGATGATATCCTGAAGGTACAACCATTTGAGTATAAATGACTCAATCTTATCATTTTTTATGGTAGAATAATACTCCATTCTATAAAAGCACTACATCTTCTTTATCCATTCTCCAGCTGATGGACATTTTGTTTGTTTCCAAGATTTAGCAATCACAAACTGAGTTGATATAAACATGGGTGCACATCTGTCACTGTGATATGAGTCTTCTAACTCACTTGTGTATATACCTAGCAGAGCAATGGCCGGGTCAAATGGGTCCTCCAAGCCTAGTTTTCTGAGGAATCTCCACACTGATTTCCATAGGGGTTGTATGAGTCTACACTCCAATCAACAGTGAAGAAGGGTTCCTTTTTTGTCACAGGCTTGCCAACATTTGTTGCTGGATAATTCTGAAATAGAAGCCATTCTTTGTGGAGTGAGATGAAATCTCAGTGTCATTTTCATCTGTATCTCTTGAATGACCAGGGATATTAAGCATCTCTTCTTATACTTCTTAGAGGCTTTTACCTCTTCCTCTGAAAAGTCTCTGTTCATTTCAAATGCCCATTTTTGAATTGGGTCTTTAAATTTGGTTGGGCTGGTTTTTTTAATCTCCTGATATTCAGCCCTTTGTCTGAGAAACAACTGGTAAAGATTCTTTCCCATATTGTACGTTGCCTTTTCACTCTGTTGGTGTTTCCTCTGCTGTGCAGAAAATTTTTAAGAGGATAAGATCTCATTTGTTGTTTTCTTTTGCCAGTTCTCATGCTACAGAGGTTTTGTTCGTGGTGTCTTTCCCTGCACCAGTGTCATCAAGAGTTTTACCTAATCTGTTTTGTAGCAGGTTTTGTGTTTCTGTTTTAATATTTAAGTTTGTAATATACTTTGATTTTAGCTTGGCATGTGGTGAAAGAGTTAGGTCTAGTTTTAGTCTTTGGTAGGTTAACGTCCAGTTTTTCCAACACCATTTGTTAAAGAGGCTATCTATCCTCCATCAAGAGTTTTTGGTTCCTTTGTCAAATGAGGTTACTTAGTATATCTGTAGTTGTTTCTGGATCTTTTAATCTACTCCACTGATCTTCAGGTATGTTACTTTGCCAGTATCATGCAGTTTTTATCACAGTGGCTTTGTAGTATAGTTTCAAGTTGGGGATCATAATACCCCCCAACATGTTCTTGTTTCTTAGAACTGCTTTTGATATTCTAGGTTGTTTGTGGTTCCAGATGAATTTTTGGATTTTTTTTTCTAGATCTGTGAAATATGATGTTGGGATTTCAATCAGGATTGTGTTGGCTATATAGTACTTGTGGGAGTATAGCCATTTTGATGATAATGGTTCTTCCTACCCAGGAGGAAAGTATGACTTTCCATTTTCTGATATTTTCTTCTATCTCCTTTTTCAGAGTACTGTAACTTTCAGAAGAGAGTTCTTTCACTTCCTTTGTTAGACTGATTTTTAGATATTTCATTTTTTTTGGATGCTATTGTGAAAGGGCTTGATTTCTTTCTCAGTGAGTCTGTTTGTGCATACAAAAGCTATTGATTTTTGAGCATTAATCTTGTATCCAGCTATGCAACTAAGTTTGGGAATTAAGTCTATCAGTTTTTGGTTGAGTTTTTAGGATCCTCTATATATAGTATTGTGTCATCAGGAAAAAAATGACAGTTTAACTTCTTCCTTTCTTATCTTTATTCCTTTTATTTTTTCCTCTTACCTAAATGCTATGGCTAATGTTTCCAGCACTATAATTGAAAAGGAATGGAGATAGAGGACATTCTTGTCTTATTCCTGATCCTAGTGGGAAAAGTTTCAGTTGTTGATGATTTAGTATGATGCTGGCTGTTGGTTTCTCATAAATAGCTTTTATTAGTTTGAGATAGAGTCCATCTATTCCAATTTTCTCTAGGGTTTTGATCATGAATGGGTGTTGTATTTTGCCAAACTCTTTTACTGCATCAATTGAGATCACCATATAATTTTTGTCCTTGAGTCTGTTAATACAGTGTATTATATTTATTGATTTATGTATGTTGAGTCATCCTTGCATCCCTGGGATGAATCCAACTTGGTCAGGATGAATGATCTTTTGATGATTCTCTGTATTCTGTTTGCCAATATCTTACTGACTATTTTTGCATGAATGTTTGTTAGGGAGATTGGCCTGGATTTATCTTTTTTGTATGAATCTCTCTCTGTTTTTGGAATTAAGGTAATGATTGCTTCCACAAATGAATTTGGGAGTAGTCCTTCCCTTTCGTATTTCAAGTGTCTGAGAAGTAGTGACATAACTCTTCTTTAAAGGTTTTGCAGAATTCAGCAGTAAAGCTATCAGAACCAGTGCTTTTAATTATTGGTAGGTTTTTTATTTCATTTTAAATATCAAAGATTGATATTTGGGTGTTTAACATTTCTATATCTTCTTCATTCAACTTTAGAAGTTCATATGTGTCTAGAAATCTATGTGTTTCTTCTACATTCTCCATTTTATTGTAGTCCAGATTTTCAAAATAGGTGTTTATTTTCCTCTGGACTTCCTCTGGGTTGGTGGTAATTTCCCCCTTTTCATTCCTAATAATGTAGATATGAGCCTTTTCCTCACATTCTCTTGTCTAAGGGTATTTCAAATTTATTCATCCTTTCGAAGAACTAATTCTTCGATTCAATGATTTTTTTGTATCATTCTCTTAGTCTACATTGCATTAATTTCTGCTCTGATTCTTATAATTTCTTGCCTAGGGTGAGCTTTTAGTTTGTCTTGCTCCTCTTTTTTAGTTGCTTGAGGTTCAGCATTAGGCTGTTTATTTGAGCTTGCTCTGTTTTCCGTGTGTAGGTGTTCGCTGCTATAAATTTTCCTCATAGAACTGCTTTCACTGTGTCCCATAAATTCCTATATGTTGTATTGGGATTATTGTTTAATTGTAAAAACTGTTTAGTTTCTTCCTTATTTTCTTCTGTGACCCATTGGTTGTTTAGTAGAGTGTTGTTCAGTTTCCATGTGATTGTGAGGATCCTGGAGTTTCTTTTGCTATTCAGCTCCAGTTTTAAGGCACTATCACCTGACAGTATCCAGGGGATAACTTCAATTCTTTGCTTCTACTGAAACCTGTTCTATGAACTAGCACATGGTCTATTTTGGAGAATGATCCATGAGCAGCTGAGAAGAATGTAAATTCTGACTTTGTGGGGTGAAATACTTTGTAAGCATCTATTAAGTCCATTTGCTGAAGAGTTTGGTTTAGCTCAAGTATTTTCTTATTGATTTTCTGTCCAGTTGATCAGTCTTTTTGTGACAGTGGGGTATTGAGATCCCCTACTATTGTACTATTGTGTTGTTGTTTATCTGGTTTTTCATGTCCATTAATGTTTGTTTTATATAGTTGGGTGCATTAGAATTTGGTTCATAGATATTTAAGATTGTTATTTCTGTCTGTTGGATTATTCCCTGTACCAGAAGATGGTGTCCTTCTCTGTCTCTCTTTTATCAGTTTTGGTTTGAAACCTATTTGCTGCAAATAAGATAGCCACTCATGCTTTTTTGCAGTTTCCTGTCACATGGAGAATTGTTCTCCATCCCTTTACTTTCAGTCTTTGGCTTTCCTTCTGAATTAGATGTGTTTCTTGTATGCAGCAGATTGTAGGATCTTGCTTTTTGATCCATTCTGCCAGTCTCTGTCTCTTAATTGGCGCATTAAGTCCATTGACATTAATGTTTATGACTGATATAGACAGACTTAGTACTGTCATATTTTCCTATTCTTGACTCTTTTATTCTTTACTCTTTCCCTTTTCCCATCAGTTTCTTGTTTGGCATGATGGTTAATTCTTTTGGATCTCGTGGATTTGTAACTTTCCTTATTTTTCACCAAGATATTCTTTAGAATGTTTTGGAGTGCAGATTTTGTATTTGTGAAGTTTTTGAGGTGCTCTTTGTCATGGAAGTATCTTATTTCCCCCTTAATTTTGAAGGATAGTTTTTGCAGGATACATCAGTCTGGGTTGGAAGTTGTTTTTCTTTTAAGGTTTAAAACACTTCATTCAAGGATTTTCTTGCACGGAGTTTTTGGGTTGAAACATCTGCTGTGATCTTGATTGGCTTCCCTTGGTATGTAAGTGTTTTCTTTTCTCTGGCTGCTTCCAATATTTCATTCTTTTTTTTTTTTTTTTTTTGGATTTCTGGAACTTTTGAAATTATATGCATAGGTGTATATTTTTCCACGTCATGGCCATGTGAAGTTCTATATGCTTCATATATTTGTATGTCCAGTTCTTTTCATTTTCCTGTGAAGTTTTCTGCCATTATCTCTGTGAATATTTTTTATGTTTTTTGTATTGTCTCCTACTCCCTCAGTGACTCCAGTCAATCTTATGTTATTCTTCTTTGAATCATCCAGGAGTTGTTGGATTGATTTTTCATGATCCCTTGCCATTTTCCATAAGTTATGCCTTTTCTGCTCATTGGCTATGATCCTGTCTTCTAGATCTGAAATTAAGTCTTCTGCCATATTCATTCTATTGCACAAACTTTCACTTTCTTTCTGGATTACCTGGACCTCTACTTGTAGGTATATAAAAGGTTCCATTGCTTTTGCATCTCAGATTCTATCAACTCCCTGATTTCCTCTTTTGCTTAATTAATCATATTGTTAACTATGTACAGTATCTCTGTTTTCATCTCAGAGATCAGCTCTGATTTCCATTTAATAGATCTGCTTTGGTTAACATCTCAAAGAGTCCTGGTGAATGAACTTCAGACTCTCCATTTCCTTTCCCTCTATATTACTTTGGGGTGAAGATCTTTGCATCTGAGACTCTGAATGTTTCCTCATCTCTGAGTTTTATTGCTGCTGTTGTTTTTAGCTTTATATCTGCCCTGTTCTCTGGCAAAGTTTGTTGCAAGTCTCTTTCTTCCTAATATTTAGGACACATTAGATATCAGTATTTCATGGGTTGTTCTTCTTGGGTTTGTAATGTGCCCTAAACAACCCTAGTCTGGTATACCATGGAAGGCACTCAAAGAGAATGGTCAGATCACTTTGGTTGAAAAGCACTGGGTAGTGGAGACTGGCAGGTCCCAGCCCTGGGCACATGTGCCTAATTTGAGCTGCCTGAGGTTCTGACAAAGTGAGTTGTGCCCAGGTTACCTAGATTGTCTCTGGGTGTCAGTGGCACAGTCGGGTGTGGAGGCAGGCAGGCCCCAGCCCCAGGTGCTGGTGTCTAATGGTGCCACCTGAGGTTCTGGCAAACTCCACTGTACCTGAATACCTAGAGTGTCCCTAGGCATCCCTGGTGTGGTCAGCGTGGAGGCAGGCCGGTCCCAGCCCTGAGTGCTAGTGTCTAGTAGTGCTGCCTGAGGTTCCTGCAGACTCGGCTGCACCCTGTTTACCTAGAGTGTCCCTGAGCATCCATGGTGCAGTAGGGTGAGGAGGCCTGATACTGATTTTTAATCAGCCCACTCAATCTTTCTCAGATTTCCAGTCGGTATATTTATATATTCAACCTAATATTTCCTTGGAGACCTGTTCCACCAAATATGCACAGATCCCTTGCCATGAGTTTTCTGAACTGGCCCAATTTCAATGTTTTTCTCCATCTGTCAGAGGACATATGAGATTAACTTTTCTATGTTTTGTGTCTTGCACATACATACATGATGGGCAAATGTTCTGTTCGGTGTTTTACCTGAATTTAGTGTTTTCCTGCAGATAACTATAACCCTGACTTGCAAGTGCAAGGTCCCAGGTCAGACCCCAGTAACCACACACAATAACGCCAGATATGGTGACTCATACCCACCAGAAATCAGTACCACATACCACAGTGCTGAGTATGGTGGCTCATACCTATAATCCTAGCACTCAGGAGGCAGAAGCAGGAGGATTTCTGTGAGTTTGAGGCTGAGTTCAGGACCAGTCTTAATTGCAAATTGAGACCTTCTCTCAAAAAAACCAAAATAAAACAACAGCAACAACAACAACAACAAAAACCCACAACAAACAAAACAATGATGATGTTGGTGATGATAATAATAGCTGACAGTTATTGATCCTTTATTATATAACAGATCCCAGGCTAAATGCCTCATAATGTTTATAATATCTTTTAATTTAAATCTCATAATAATCCTTATTCTATCGCTCTGCTAGGTATATATACATAAAAATTAAAAGATTCATATCACAGTGACATATGTGCACCTATGTTTATAGCAGCTCAGTTTGTGATTGCTAAATCTTGGAAACAACACAAATGTCCATCAACTGGAGAATGGATAAAAAACTGTGGTTCTTCTACAGAATGGAGTATTACTCTGCCATAAAAAATGATAAGTTTGAATCATTTATACTTAAATGGACGTACCTTGAGGACATCCTCATAAGTGAAATAAATAGGTCATAGATGTGTAAATATCGTGTCTTTTCTCTGGTATGAGAAAAAAAGCTATAAATGAGTTCTAGAATGTATGTTATATATTGTGAAATAGAAAACACTCAAAGCTTAATGGAGTGAAGGGGGGGAAATAATGAGATTATAACAAAATGGAAGGAAACAAAGTTTATGTATATGGGGGGTGGGGTGGTAGGGTGGGCAGAGTTATGGGAAAAAATGAGAATTAAGTTGTGTCATATACTGTTACAAATTCTCACTGTTGAATGCAATCATGATGTATATATGTAATGTACCAATACAGATTTCAATTTTAAAAAAAAAGAATTTGTAGTAACTAATATGGCAAAAAATTTCAAACTTTAGTATGTGTAAAGCTTATTTGTCAAGCTTAGTAAAATGTAATTTTCAAGTCTCACTCTAGAACATATGATTCAATAGGTCTGAGGAGTGGACCAAATACCTTTTGTGGAAAATAACATGAAGCTATTTAAAACTAATGTAAATTAACAAAACAGAGTTCCTGTAATCAATTATCTTATAAAAGGAATAACTATTGAGCATATCCTTTTCTAAGAGGAGAAAGTATATGTTGATTATGTGACACATTTAGAGATAAGCAAGGAGGAGAAAAAGGAAGGGAGGGAATTTCAAAGAAGGGGGATGCTTAGCACTCATTTCATAACAAACTACTATGAGACTTACTTCCTTACAAAGCAACAATCATTGATTTTATGAATCGGAAACTTGGGCTGTGTTCACTGGGAGTTTGTCTTCACTCTATGTGGCACCAGCTGCGATGGTCTGACCTGAGATAGTGAATTTACTTTAAAAAAAGATTACTCACATGGGTGGCAAGTTGATATTGGCCATCAATTCCTCTTCATACTGTCCTGTTCATGAAGTGGCTTGGTTATGAGTGATCATTGCAAAAAATAAGTGGAAGCTATCAGTTCTGATCTCAAAAACTAGCACATCACTTCTGGGAAATTCAATAAATTGAGTAGTAAGAGATTCAAGGGAAAAAGGCACAGATTTTTGCCTTTCTATCATAGAAGTACCAGGGAACACTGTGGACATCCTTTAAAATTGCAACAAAGAAGGCAGGCACAGTGGCACAAACTTGTAATCTCAGCACTCTGAGAGACTGAAGCAGGAGGATCACAAGTTTAATCTTATCCTGTACGAATTAGTAAGACTATGTTTCAAATTAAAAGATAAAAATGGGATGAGGATGTAGATCAATGCAAAGCCTTGAATTCAATTCCCAGTACTGAAAATAAAGTCATTGATATGTCTCAAAATACTACAGGAGAATATGAAAAATATTTTTACATAAGAATACAATCAAAGATCATATCAGTAATACATTTGCTATCACTTCCCAAGATAAAATAATTTATCTATTTTTTTCTGCAATGTGCTTTTCATGTTAGCATATGACAAAATGTATATTTTTAGTTAGATTTCTATTAACTATTTCTGGTTCTGTGCTTAATTCAATGCTCAAATTTTATCTGATAAATGCATCAAATACTTCTTACAATTGAAAATTCTGTTAGGACCTTCCAAATTAGTATAAAGAGGAGAAGAAAGAAGCAGATACTTATGGGTTTAATCTAAAATGCAAACCGTCCAACACTGAGCTAGATATACATTAAAAAAGGATTTTCTTCACTTCTTCCATTACAAAACTATCATCACTATTTTGTAATAAATATGCTCTAGTTTTGCATTTGCAAAATGAAATACAAATAGAAATTAATCTCTTATCTTTTTTTTTTTTCTTTTTTTGAGACAGAGTCTCTCTTTTGTAGTTCAGGGTAGTCCTGAGCTCAGCCTCAAACTCACAGCAATCCTCCTGCCTCTGCCTCCAGAGTGCTGGGATTACAGGCGTGAGCCACCACACCTGGCACTGTGGTATGTGGTACTCATTGCTGGTGGGCATGAGTCTCCACATCCAGTATTATTGTATGTGGTTACCAGGAATCAAACTCGGGATCTTGCACTTACAAGGCAGGCACCGGAACCACTGAGCTAAATCCCCAGCCACAAAAGTATTCTTATGAAACAAGGGGAAGCAAGACTTTCAAGTTTCACTCATTATAGAAGGAAATCAACATCATACAATTATTCACAAGTTATGCAGGAGCATAGTTGAGAAAATTTACCCAAAATAGTATCATTGAACTCATTGAGAGCAGTATTAGCATAATCATATGGTAGAAAATCCTTTTGCTTGGATTAAAGTGCAGGAAGGAATAAGATAAGGAAAACAGCAAATGTGGAATATTATTTCTAGATTATTGGCTAAAAATGGAAGGTGAAAGGACATTAGCCAAGTGTGTGTGTGTGTGTGTGTGTGTGTGTGTGTGTGTGTGTGTGTGTGTGTGTTTCCTAGTATGGAAATAAATCACCTAGAAATGTTTAAATACTGGCCAAAATCAGTTTATATATATAAGGAAGTGTTTGAATTATGGCAAAGGTTTGAAGAGGCTAGAAGGGCTACAACAGTCTTGATGCAGAGAATAATTGCAGGTAGAAAGAAAATTTCTTTTAGAGTAATGGGAAGAAAGCAAGAAAGAATGATTAGAAGTGCTATTTTTAGAAGATGTGGTCAATGAAACATCATTGGCTGTGAGTTGAAGCTGGATCCTACATATGTGAGGATTCGTCATATCATTCTCCAGTAATTTCCTATAACAAAGTATTTGAAAAATATAGATTAAAATGTCAAAGTAAAAATTGATTTATTACTCAGGATGGCTTTGAAGTAGGAGGAAAAGTTATCTGTTGAGAGTGAAGGTTGTGGGTTGTAGGTTTATTTAATAAAAATGATGGAAGTTTAAAACTGCTGCTATTGGGATAGGAGAAAGAGTTGAGGATTCATTTGAGGTTAGAGGTCTTAAATTTCAAGTCATAAATATTTGTATGTCGTAAGATTTTCTTTAGGAATCTAAGTGTAGAACCTATTGGAGAGATTCTTTTTTTTTTCTTTTTTTCAATGAAGATTGAGTCCAGGAAGAATTGAGTTACATCTCTGTTCCTTTTTGATAAACTTTCTTTCAGACAGGATGTTGCTTCTGTTACCTAAACTGGATTTGACCTTGTGACTCTCCTCCCTTAGCTTCCAAATGGCTGTGATTACAAGCATGTGCCACTACACCTGCTCCATAACCAATTTTTCACTTAGCTGGTGCCAACTATTTATTAAATAAAGTAACAGTATGATGGAGAACTTCATTTCTCCTTTATGAAAAAATATTGTGTTTTTTAAATAGGAACAGACTTTAATATTGAAGTCAGTCTTGATTAAATTCCAAGGAGGGAGAGAAAAAAATTTGTAAGACAGTTTTCTTTTAAATAATATACTCTCATCCATTGTTATATAATATTGTTCATAAATATTTACAGGGGAATTAGTAAAATAAAATAATTCAAATACACTTTTATAAATATTTTTAGATTTTAAATCAAATGTGCTTTTAAGTACTTGCAAATTATTTATACTAAACAACTACTACCTACCTAGAGGCAAAGTCATTTAGGATACCAACTTCCAAATTTAGTAAACTTTCTACCATCTCCACTAAAGGCCTCATTTCCCATTCCAGACTTCCAACTGTTACTCTGACTCAGATTTAAATGTATTTCTAATGAAGATTAATTACTGTGCATCTTCTACATTTCAGCAATATCCTCAAATCTCAAGAATTCCTTGAGTCAAATGGACCTACAGTGCATTCTGGCTCTGTAATGATTGACAAAAATCTTAGTTTGCAGTACATCCACTCCACAAAGTGTTTATAAACTAGACCTTGGGATTTAAACACTGTGGATAATTAGTTACCAAGTAACCAACACTACAAAATACTATTTCTCTAACCAAAGCCATGAGATAAAGATTAAAACAATTAAGGAAAAGGAAGGTTGTGGTAATCAAGATAAACGCTAGTAAAACTCATAATGCACTATAACTAGTATGCTTATATACAAAGAGATTTTAATCTATTCTTTCAGTGTGTGCTTAATTATACTCTTTAAATGTTAGAGTTACCAATAGTTTCTAGTTTGTGGTATAGATTTTAGAGAGTGAGTGCACCTTGCCAGCTATAAAAGTAAGTCAGAATCTCATGGAATATGGTATCACTAACTGCATGTAATCACAGACCAGAGAAATCAAGCCAAACTTTCTATTAATGACAGCTATCAAAACTGAGTAAAATGTAAAAATCATCTCCATAATGACATCATAAAACTAAGAAAAAAAAGTGAAAATTATGGAGCCAGTATAGGGTAGAGGCAAAAGTCTCAGAAAATAAGACAATCACTGTGGGAGTGTTTTTATACTTCATAGAGAAGATTAAGTAGTTGAGATGTTAAAAGGCATTTCTTAACAGCTTCACAGTTACTGAGGTAACAGACTTTGGAATCGGGTTTGCCAAAAGTGGCACAGAGGACGGATGGGCTAGAGATATTCAGGAATAGGACTCTGTATTCATATACTACTCTAGGAGAAGAATAGACTTGAAGATGTTGATCATGGACACACTGGCTCAGTTTTTTTTTTTTTATTATCTTTATTGGTACATCAAACACACACATCATGATTGCACTCCATAATGGGGATTTGTACCAGTATAAGACACAACTTAATTCTCATTTTTTCCCATAGCCCCACCCACCCTACCACCCCCCATATATACAAAATTTGTTTCCTTACTTTTTTGTTACAATCTCAACAATGGCTCAGTTTTGAACCATATCAGTCACTGCAGTTGGACTAAAGTGCTACCTGACTGAAAGTGCCAACAAGCCTTTGATTGAATCAAATATAAATTCTATCTGGAGGAGAACGTTGATTTACACCTCAAAATACTTCTTGAAATAGCTTTGCAAATACAATATCAGGCACACAGGAAGAATCAGCACATAACTGTAGGAGAATTGCTACTAGTTCAAGACCAACATGGGCTACATAGTAAATTCAAGACCAGCTTGAATTGCATAGTGCAACCCTGTTTCAAAACAAACAAATGAACAAGCAGAGCTAATCAAGCATCAAAAAAAAAAAAGACACAAATAGGCAAGGTGGCATACGTCTGTAATCTCAGCACAGTGGGAGGCTGAGGCAGTAGAATACCAAGTTCCAATAATTTAGCAAGACCCTGTCTCTGAAAATAAAAAGTATTGAGCATGTAGCTCTGTGCCATGGCCCTCTGTTCAGCTCCCAGTATAGAGAAAAGGAAGGAAGGAGAAAGGAAGAAGCGAATGAGTAGGAAGAGAAAAGGGGAGGGGGAGAGAGGCTGAGGAGGGGAGAAGAGAAGGGGAGAAAGACAGAGAGGGAGTGGTGGGGAAGGGAGAGGAGAGGAGGGGAGGGAAAGGTAGGAGAAGGGGAAGAGCAGGGTAAAGACAGGGAGGGAAAAGGGCTTCAGAAGAGGAAGGGGAGCGGAAGAAGAAAAGACACGAAGAATAGCCAAACAACAGACTATAGAAATACATTCACGGAGACTTCAGACATTCAAGTTAGCAGACAATTTTAACATAATTGTGTTTGCTACAA
Organism: Petromus typicus; assembly: GCA_004026965.1. Classification (NCBI taxonomy): domain Eukaryota; kingdom Metazoa; phylum Chordata; class Mammalia; order Rodentia; family Petromuridae; genus Petromus; species Petromus typicus. The sequence goes on from PVIR01013765.1 coordinate 24,303, forward strand.
ACATAACAAAAGACAAGATTAAAGAATGTAGTGTGTAGGTTTAACAGCACATCGGACTTGTATGAATGACAAAACAAGTCGGAAAACATCCAGACCGCAAGAGGGAAAGAAATGATAGAAAACATAGAAAGGAGAGTATGTGCTGGTTCCACAGTGTCGACAGTTGTGACACGGGACGCTAGTGGAATACACTCAGCCGACCTTGCTTCCCAAGAGGGGAATGTCGGCCCAGAACGCATGCAGAGAGGCAAGAGTGTTTTGCGTGCTTGTCCTCCTCCAAGAAGGGGTGGGCCGGGCCTCCTTGTGACGTGGCCATGCATTATGCTGTGGTTTGCTTTTTTAATTCACTGCGTGATGCGGCCACTGCTAGTGCTTGACTTCCCAGCATCACAGTCAACATTTTGTTCCAGCTGAAGCGCAGCAACCGAGAGGAAACTGCAGAAGCCGCAGTGTTACAGGCTATCCAGCAACATGCCTCGGCTGCCTCTCAAACTGGCAGTGGTGTGCTCCAGTAATCAAAATCGCAGCATGGAGGCACACCAAATTCTCAGCGAGCAAGGTTTCAATGTCCAATCCTTTGGAGCGGGAACTCACGTCAAGATTCCAGGTAGAACCCCTGACAAGCCAAACGTTTATGATTTCCAAACTACATATGATCAGATATATGCGGATCTTGAGGAGAAAGATAAGAGTTTTTACACGCAGAATGGCATCTTGTGTATGTTAGATAGGAATAAGAGAATCAAACTTAAACCAGAAAGATTCCAGGACTGCAGCGATGTGTTTGATCTGATTATCACCTGTGAAGAGCGAATCTATGACCAGGTGGTGGAACATCTGAATAAGAAAAAGGAGCAGACCGGCCAACCAGTGCATGTGATCAACGTAAACATCGAGGACAACTATGAAGAGGCCACCCGAGGGTCACTCCTCATCTGTGATCTCTGCCAGCGTATCCAGCTCACTGAAAACATGGATAACGAGATCCAAGGGCTGCTGCAGGAGTTTGAGGAGAAGACCAAGAAGGTTTTCCTGAACACTGTGTGCTTCTATTGAAGAAAGCTGCTGCCTGCTTTTCAAATCCACCGGAAGGTTTTCTAGGACTTCTTCCTTCCTGTTACTGTAACTTTTAGGCATTCTGCTAGTGGCTGGGCAGTATGAAAATAATAAACTATGCACACAAAACTTAGAGATATACGTGAGTGATTATAAGGTTAAAAATAAGAAATGTTTACCATTCTATTTTCATTTATAAGTGGGATATGGTTGTAAGGGGGTTTTCGCCCTTCAAAAAAAAAAAAAAAAAGAAAGAAAGAAAAGTTTTTATGGTGAACTATAACATATATAGGTCTTTACTTTTGCCTTTCTTCTCTTTGTCTTGTGCTCTAACTAGCTGAACTATACAAATATCTGAATAAAACAAACTATAACTTAGGAGGAAAATGATGTGATAAATTAATCCTACTGGTTTTTAAAACATCTTTTTTAATTGAATTCTTTATTGGTACATTTTATATATACATCATGATCACACTCAATATTGAGAATTTGTACCAGTATATGATACCATTTAATTCTCATTTTCTCCCATTTCCTACCCCTCCTACAACCCTCCTGCCTCCTATATACATATACTTTGCTTCTTTTTTCTTAATATTATATTTTTCCCCTCATTACTTGCACCTATCCTTTTCCCTTTAAATATTTTCTATCTTTATATTTACTTTTGAGTGTTAGAAGGAGAAAAGAGAAATAATATGGGAGGACTGTTTAATAATGTGTTTTACAATGATGCATGCCCCTCTAGTCAGTGTGAGAAGTGAACTACAGAGGTTATGATGGTTTTAATCTCAGGATTGAGGACAAGGAAGGTTTGAGTAGAAATCCTGATTCTACCTCAAATATGGTAGCTCTGTCCCCTAGGCCATATTAATTTCTCCAGGCTTCAGCTTTGCCATCTGTAAATTAGTCACTTCATGGGGTTATTTCAACATTCATAAGATAATAGAGCTGAAGTGTTCAGCCCCATGCCTGACCTACAGAGAGCATGCACGCAGTAAGCACACAATGAGTAATGACAGGACTCTTATGAGGAGAAACCAGAGGAAGCAAGATCAATCAGAATGGTACTGAGAAGAACCAAGAGAAGCTGGGGAATCTGTGCATAAGCCTGTCAATACCTGTAAGAATGATGATGGAAGAACATGTAGCAGGGTTTGAGAACAGAGACTGAATGTGTATGAGGGAGTGGATGTGGGTATAGGAAACTACACACAGTGAAATAAAGCAGTTAAAGAGCAGAAGAGTCCCCTCACATGCCCCTGTCCAGTTTTGTATAGATAACTAAGTCCTGAGCACAGGTAGCACTGACAGGCAAAGGATGAAACAAATGCATGCATGGTCCCCTGGATACACAAAAATTCATTTGGTTTTCAAACTGAAAGGATCCTTTGGAGTCCAATATTCTGTGTGAATGTACAAGCCCAGTATGAGCTTTGATCAGAGGCACATACTTAATATTTAATGATCTGCCACTGCATGGCCTTCAACAAACTTGAACAAGTCCAGCAGGTTATTAATTTCTCATAGAACTAAAGAAATAATTCAAAATATGTTAGTGGAAAACTTACTTGGTTAGTTCATCTACTCTCCCTTTCCACATGGCCACTTCCCCAATACATCCTAATACAGATGCTGCTTAGTTTCTCAGCCCAAGCAAGTTGTCCTACAAAAGAGGTTAATGATAGATTACAAATCCCTCTGAAGTATCTGTTTTGTCCTGTTTGCATTTACACAAAAGAAAGTCAGTTTCTCAAAGAATTTCTTGGGATTCCATTCCCTAGCTCACAAAAGAAGGTGTAAAAACCAAATGATCTACTAAGAAAGATTTCAATAGTGGATGCCACTAGTACATGTTTGCCTTGGTTGTTTTTGGTTACTGTAGCTCCATCAATGAAGGAACCTGGCAGAAGACAGGAAAAGGTGATTAACAAAGGAAAGAAAAGGAGAAAGAGAGAAGGGAAATCTTTTGGTTGTTCTGGTACCTTACAGCATCTTGTAACAAAAACCACGTTTTGTCCAAATTAGCCTCTCTGTTGCTGGCCCTAAGAAAAATAGTTTAATAAGCTAAATGATTTCTGGTACCTTCATCTGCTTGCATTCCTACCCATTGGTGTCCCTTTCTCCAACATTGCACTCCAAATTGCTCTCACACTGTGCCTTGTCCTTGGCCATAGGACTATGACCCTATCTTGTGATTTTGACCTTTCACTTCTTACATTCATCCTACAGAACCTAAGCTAATGTGCATGTTCAGGAAAATAGGAGTCACATAAGAGTCACTTTCAAACAGTGATCTCTGCCAGAAAAAATAATACCTTGAAGGAGTTGAAACAATTCAAACAAGCACAATATTTTGATCCTTTCATACATCTAAAATCTAGCTAAATTCATTGCTAATTCAGGGTGCTTTAAGTTTTCACATCTGCATGTGGGCTACTTGTGGGTTTATTTGGGAGAGGCACTGTGCCCATCTTCATCATCAGTTTGCCCAGTACTCTGCCCAATACCTGTGTCAGGCACAGAGAGTTCCACAGTTATTCCTCAAACAGAGTGAAAATGAGTAAATTATTATAGATTTTCTCATAATGAACCCAGAGATAACAATAAACACTTTTCTGTTTTACTAACAGTCTTTAAAATATCAGTTTTAGCTCTGCCCACACTAAGGGTTGTTCCCTCACAAGCAGTCCTCTGGACCACCATTTCCACAGCACGTGGGCCCTGAGCTCTCAGGCGAATAGTGTAGGAAGAGGGGCACACAGAGACACCATCTTGTCTGTCCACACCGACACTTGGGCCTTGACTGCTCATGGGGCCAGCATGAGGGGAGGAGCCCACAGAGACTCCATTTATTCTTTTGCACACACTGAAAAAGTGAAGCAGCAATGTTAGGACGTAGAGAGAAGCCTTTGGTACATGATTGCAGTATCTGCCACAACGAAAAACACCCACTGGAAGAGAGAAGAAATCCTGTTGACTACAGACATTTGTGAGTTTGTGGAGTCACTTCCACTTACAGAACCCTGGACTCTTGCAGAGTTCATGCCTGCAGGAGTTCACTGAGCTCAACTCAGAAATTACAACCAGAATATAGACAGGGGAAGATGGCTGTCTCACTATGACTAGTCAACTCCAATATGAATGCTACTGCCTCTACTATCTGTAGGAGACAGCAGATCCATGCCATGAAGGGGCCTTTTGGTGGTGTTTTTGGCTTTGTTTTTGTTGCTGTTCTGGTTGTTTTTCTTTTTTCTGACCTCTTTTAGTTTTTATTTCTCTACTTTATTATTGGTGAGTCTGTCCAATTTCAGGTTTTTCTTCTCTCAGTTGTTCTTCTTTTTACAGGAAAAGGAAAATAATCTCCTGTTAGCCTGTTCCTGCTGGGTACCCCTATACTCCTTTTGTGCTTTCATTCTTTCTAGTCCTCCAGCCAGTATCAGTTTCCTGAAGTTAATGTGTTTCAGTCCTTCCTATTCTTTCTTCTGTAATAATATAGGAAGATGAATATAATTTCTAGTGGTCCTGTGGTTGTTAGTCTGTTCTATTTGTATTTATAACTTATGCCACTTTTTTATTCTAGCCACTATCAATTTCCTGGGATTTCTGTGATATTTATATGCCCTATAACTCTATTTCTAATCTCTCTGTTTCCTTCTCTCTCTCTATCCACCTCCCCCCAAATCTCTGGAGATCCTTTATTCTCAAAGAGCAATACAGCTATATTGAAAGGCTTACATGTTGTAAACATACTTCTGATTAGTTCTACATTTTGGCATATGATTACAGATCTAACTCATGAGTTAAAAGGTATTAGTATAGTAATTGCCAAAGCTTATTTCCTGTGTTGTGTTTGGTACTGTTGATAATACTGACTATATTATTTCAACCAAGGAGACATGATTATTCTGTTTAAGTACCTTCCATGGTGTGCCAGAACTGAGATCACATAACGGCCATTACAGATCTAAGGAGGACAACCCAAGAATTAACTATCTCTTAAGGGTTGAAGGAGAAGTTCAAATCTGGTTGGGTCAAGTATGCCATATGTAAGGCTGGGGAGTTAGCTCAGTGGTTCCGGCACCTGTCTTGCAAGCACAAGGGCCCGGGTTCGATACCCGGTAACCACATACCATACTGGGAGTGGAGACTCACCCCCAGCAGCAACCAGTACCACATACCACAGTGCCGGGAGTGGTGGCTCATGCCTGTAATCCCAGCACTTGGGAAGCAGAGAGAGGAGGATTGCTTTGATGTGAGTTGGAGGCTGAGCTCTGGGCCAGCCTGAACTACAAAAGTGAGACCCTGTCTCAAAAAACCTAAAAGAAATAAAATAAAATAAAATAAAGTATGCCATATGTATGTCTCCTAGCAAGCTAAGAGACACCCAAAGGAGTTCAAGCATGCTCACTCCCATGCATAGAAACTGGCTTATAGCCACTTGGGGACCTCCTATTCCTCCTCTAGTCACGACTCCTTTGGTCTTCCAAAAGTTAACCTACCATAAAAGGTAAAAAATACATACTCCACCAATCAGCTATAGCCCCATTGCCACTATGCGCTCATAGCCACACCCACTCTCTGCACTCAATATAAGTGTGTATAATCCTCAACAAAGACAGAAGTGTTCTCTAAAACTTATCCAGAGTCTGCGTGTTGACTCTGTGCATTCACCCTGCTGATCCAGGCCTCTGAACCTGATCCTCGACCACCGCCATGGAAGACTACAATTAGCACCCAAAAGTGGAGCCTGTGCATAGTGGGTAAATATTGAAGTGTCAGGTGAGTGATCCCTATCACAGGTAATCTTCCTAGCCAAGATAGGACAGCTCAAGCTGTTCTGTTGAAAGCCTTACTCAAAACCCGAGGCATGTGCATATCACACTCCTCGAGTTTGGGGGAATGACTCTCCAGACGTCTCCTTGGATGGAAGCCACTGATGTTTTTGACACAGAGGTTTGGGAGTATGCAGCTCACAAGTGCCCAGTACACTGAGATTTAAAAAGAAATCATATTTCCCTTAAACTTTTTCCCCAGTGCCTCTGCAATTTTCCAGTGCCTTGACCCTCATGCAATCAAGGTCTCTGAGGCTTGGGTGTCACAGGCCACTGAACAAATGAAAGGGAAAGTGACTCCCAAGATGGCAAAGGTAAAGCAGCACCCAAGAATGGCACCTGCTGTCTTTCATTTCTGTCTTCTTCTTTGGAGATTCCATCAGCCCCACTTGGGGAGAGGGATGAACTTCCTTCAGCTGTGATCTTTCCTAAACCCCACCCTGCTGCCTGGAAAAACATCCTGAGGAGGAAGGTTCCTCCTGTCAAACATGGCAACCTTCAGTATGTGCACTGCCATCTTTACAGTCCCACTCCTCTTGCTTTTTGTTCTTCTCTCATATAGATATTTCTGATTTCTCTGAAGCTGGTAACTTTAGTGCTAATAACTCATTTTTCCAGAAAATATTTAAAAGAAAGAAAACCTACTCAACCCACCACCCCTTTGGGTTTATGCTATGACAATGGATAGGCCAGAGTCCCTCCTTGGATACCTCACTCCCCTAAGGTATGGAAAGAATTCAGACAGGTAATCCAAGACCATGGGCCCTGAAGCCTGTATGCACTGCAACTGTTAAAAAATTTTCCTTGTAACATTAACTGTACAAAAGATCAGTTTGATATGGCCCAGGCCTGTCTGGCCTCTAGCAATTTTCTTTTGTTTAAAGCTACATATAAAGAGCATTGTGAGCAACAGGAAAGAAAAATAACTCTCCTGGGGTCTTGATTACCCTAGCAATGCTTAGAGGAATCAGGCACTACTCTGATGTGCTCCAATAAGCAACCTCATTTGGATTTTATTTTGATCAAGTCTGCAACTGAGCCCTAGCAGCATAAGGAAAGATAATTGCTACTGTCGAACCTAAGAGCTTATCACACAAGTTCCCCTCCCTGACTTCAGAACAAATCAAACAGATGGTCCCCACATATAGCACCCATGGTCCCCGATTGCCCCTTGGCTCCTTTCAGGCTTCCAGCATAAACCCTTGAAACTTAAAACTCAACTTCTTGTGGCAAATGGATGTCACTCATGTTTTAAAAAAGGTCTTTTACCTCAATATTTGTCATACTTGAATAATGTCTTCTTAACATTACACATAAGGCAGCTTATTAACCTGTGTCTTAGAAATGTTGTATATAGTTCTTTTAATAGTCATAGAATATTATTTTGAATTTTGGTGAGTATTGGTTGACTTTAAGACTATACACAAACATAGATATTTAAAAACTAGTAGGAAATCCAGTGAAATAGCTGTTTCCAACCAGGATTCTTAGCACTGGTATAAATATCATGGTACCTACTCAAAAGAAATGTAGATGCTATGCATTTTGAAGATACTCTGCATCGGTTAAAACTGCAAGTTTTTAAATATCACTTTAACACTAATGCACTGACAGATTCTAAATATCTTCTGAGAAGAAATATTAAAACTTTTTTAACTTGACAGGTTTCTATAGAGTAACTGTGTTTTGTTTTTCTTGCACCATTGGTTATGTGTTCCACTTTACATTTGCATGTTCAAATTGTCATGGCTGGAATTATTGTACACAACCAGAAGATTGTGATTTCTAGTTTGTCCCTAGAGTATGCTGCTAGAAACTGTTTTCTCTTTGCAGTTTATAGCTTGCTTTTAGGGTTACATGTCTGATCTTGTTTCCTTGTCTTTTCAGTATTCACTAGTAGTTCCTTTTGCATGTTGCAGTCCTGTAGAAACTTTTCTCAGCCACCCCGCCAACATACCATTTAGAAGACCTCTCTTGACCCTGCCTCCATATGCTTCACCGATAATGTTTCTAACCTGACAAACCTGAGCCCCTGTGTCTTTTTACAAAAAGTAAATCACATGGGCTGGAAAAGGTTTTTAACTATGTATGATACCTTTGCTGTAGGGTGTTGTACTACTGGGATACTCCTCCACCCCTACCTCTCTATGCTGGGAATGAACAACCAGGGATTAACCCTCCACAACATTCTCTTGCCTTTCAGACATGCTGATCCCACTTGCCTGTCATCTACTAGCAGAACCGTAGGCTGGGGACCCTATAGAGTGACCAATATCACTGCCGATGCCACTTTCCACCTTTATGCTAATCACACTTCTACTATTTGTGCCTCCTGGCCATTTTACATCTGGGGGCCCACCATTTCTTCTTGGTTCATGGGCCGACAGCAACCTGTAGACATGAGCCCTTTGTCTCTTTCCATGGGCATGAATGCCTCATTCTTTGCTAATACTTCCTTTTCTCTAAAAAATACTTCAGTCTTTTATGTGGCTAATAATTCTATTTTAGCCTTTTCAGCATGTTTGCCCTCTCCTTTCTTTTTCATTCTGGTCAATTGCAGTATAGTGCACTTATAACTCCTTGCATTAATCCTTCTCTCTTTTCCACTGGTACCTGGTACCCTTATATTGGCAGAAACCCCCCGGTGATTTGGATGCTCATTAACCTCACAAGAGATTGGTAAGATTCCAATCTGCTCTTCAGCTTGGTGCTTCACCTGGAATTGAAGAGAGATCTAGGAGCTTCCATTGATATGGCAATAGTGATCTCCCTAGTGGCTGCCCTCTCTGCTGCAGCTACTGCCTTTGTCACCCTTCACAATCAACTTGCTGCAGCTTTGATGGTTAATCAGCTCACTCAAAACACCTCTGTTGCACTAGGCCATTCTGCGACACTCTTTCAAGATCTACACCTGGCCATCCTCTTCTTACAGACACAAATGAACATGGGGCAAGAGGACTTTGGACTGCTGGAGACTATGGTAATGGGCCAATTCCATGCTGATTTCTCTGGCATTTGCATAGCTCCCTGCCCCTGCCAAAATTCTAACCAATATCAAAATTCATCACAGTATATTTGGAAAATTTTGGATCTCTCATTTTGACATAAGCTATCCCAATTGACACATTCTATAATACAAATTAATAATACTTGAGCTTTAGATGTTGTTATCTTAAACAATGTATGAGATACCATCTGGAATGAAGTACTTCCTGGGTGGGATAGTTTGGGTTCTTGGGCTAGGTCACTTATACTTTCTTCCTCTTATGTACTAATAGTGTGTAGCTTAATGCTTTTATTCCTGTTAAGCACACTATCTAAAGATATAAACAAAATCATCAAAATGTGGTGCTCTTCACCTAAGCTTTGGAGTCACAGACAAAAGAGGGAAATGAAGTTCAAGTCTGGTTGGATCAAGTACACTGCACGTATGTCACTCTAAAAAGCTAAGAAACACGCAGTGAAGTTTGAGTATTACTCACTCCCATGCATAGAAACTGGCTTATAGCCACTTGGGGACCTCCCATTCCTCTCTCTTCTTGACTCCTTCACTCTCCTAAGAGCTAACCACAGAAGACAAAAAATAAATATCTTACCAATCAGCTACAGCCCTCTTTCCCCTATGTGCTCATAGGTATGCTTTATATGAGTATATGTAATCCTCAATAAAGACGGAAGTGTTCTCCAAAAGCCCCTTGTAGTCTGCGTGGTGACACTGTGCATTCAACTTTCTGATCTGAGAATTCGAACCTGATCCTCAGCCTATGCTGTGGACAACTACAAAGGGTTCCAAATATTAAGAAAAAACAAACTTGCACTAAACATTGCCTAGACAGCAGGCCAGGAATTAAATTAAAAAATCAACAACAAGAAAAAAAAAAAAAAAAACAGAATGGGGAAAATATTAAAAACCTAGGCACAAAGATCATCACCACAGGGGTAGCCAAGGAAAATGGGAACAGAGCAAACTAAAGCTTGAACACCAGTATACTCTGAGTCTATATTAAAAGAGGATCTAGTGAAATAGAAATAAGAAATAATTTCTGATAAAAATGAAGAAAGTATCTGTAGTGGAAGATATGATTACTAACACTAAAGAAGAGGTGAGGAACATGATATAATATCAGATTACAGAAGTATGGAATCTGTTAAACAGCTTCAAACAGATTTCCAGGACATGAAAAAATCTAATGTAAGTTTGAAAAATGGGGTGAATGAATGTGAAGACCAAATATGTAACATAGAAGATATGATTACAGCCAGTTAATAAGGGAAGAAATAATTTATGGACAGTAACAAGAGACCATGAGAAATCAATCCAGTAGCTGCTAGATGATGCAAAGAAGAATAACATAGGCCTGACTAGATTCAGTGAAGAAGCAAGAGATAGTGTAAAAGATATAAAAATCTTCACAGATGTAATGGCAGAAAAATTCACAGGAAAAGGAAAATAATTTGACATACAGATAAGTGAGGCCTATAGGAATCCACATATCTGTGGTAAAAAAATAAAAATCTATGCCTAAGTATATAACAAATAAGATTCAAAAAAATGAAAGAAAAAATACTGAAAGGACTCAAAAAGAGAAGCAAATCACAACAAAGCAAAGCCCATCAGAATCAAGCACACATTTCAGTGCAAACACTCAAGTCAAGGAGAGCCTGAAGTGAAGTATTTCAAGCCCTAAAAGAAAACAACTTGCAACCTAGATTGATGTATCCTGCAAAACTATACTTCAAAATCAACAAGGAAATAAGATACTTCTATGGCAAAGAACACCTTTGAAACTTCACAAATGCAAAACCTGCACTCCAAAAAATTCTAAACAATATCTTAGAAAAAGAAAATGAGTATAACAATCCTATGAGACCCATCAGGGTTAACTCATTGGGCAAGGCAAGAAACTGAATAAAAAGGGGTAAAAGTAAAGAATAAAACAGCCAAGAACCGGAAAACATCATGACTGGGCTAAATCAATAAATATCAATTATAACCATAAATGTAAGTTGCCTCAATGCACTAATTAAAAGACCAGACTGACAGAATCAATTAAAAAGCAAGATGTAACAAAATTCTATATGCAAGAAGCACACTTAATTCAGAAAGAAATCCATAAACTGAAAATAAAAGAATGGAAACTGTTCTCCTGCAACAAGAAACTGCAGAACAGCAAGCGTGGCTATCTTATTTGCACACAAATTAGATTTCAAATCAAAACTAAATAAGAGAGACAAAGAAGGACACTACATCCACACACAGGGACCAATCCAAGAGGAAGAGACGACATTCATAAATATTTTTGCACTAAATTCTAGTGCATGCAAGTATATAAAAGAAACATTAATGCACATGAAAATCCAGATAAATAGTACTACAATAGTAGCAGGGGACTTCAATACCCGACTGTCACAAGTGAACAGACTGGATGAAAATATCAATAATGGAATACTTGAACTGAACTAAATTTTTGAATAAATGGACTTAATAGAAGCCTCCAAAGTATTTCACCACACAAAATCAGAATATACATTCTTCTTGGATGCTGATGGGTCATTCTACAAAATAGACCACATGCTAGTTCATAGAGCATGTTTAAGTGAATGTAAAAGAATTGAAATTATCCCTGTATAATGTCAGACCATAGTACCTTGAAACTGGAGATCAATAGCAAAACAAATCAGTGAATGCCCATATTAGGAAAACAGTGAGCTCAAATAAAAATAATAATGCTGCGCAGTAGCCTACTAGAAAAAGAGTAGAAAGATAACCCCAAAGCTAGTACCAGGGAGGAAAGTATAAGGATTAAAACAGAAATTAGTGCAATGGAGACTAAGAAAAATGAAACCAAAAAATCAACAAATCAAAAAATTAGTATTTTGAGAGGATAAATAAAATTGACAAACCTTTAACCAACCTTATCAAACAAAGGGAAGAAAAAGCTCAAATCCATGTAAACAGGAATGAAAAGGAAGAAATTACCACAGATCTAGCAAAATTTAGAGGATAATGAACACCTACTTTGAAAATTTGTACTCCAGTAAAATGGAAAACACAGAAGAAATGGATAGATTTCAAGACACATATGAACTTCTAAAGTTGAATGAAGAAGATATAAAATGCTAAACACCCCAATATCAATATCTGAAATTAAAAATGTAATTGAAAATCTACCGACAAAGAAAAGTTCTAATCCCGATGGATTCACTGATGAATTCTACAACCATTTCAGAGAACAGCTAGTGACACTACTCCTCAAAGATTTTAATTAAATTGAAAGGGAAGCGATACTACCAAATTCATTCCTGGAAGCAACCATTACATTGATTTCAAAAGCAGAGAAAGATTGAATAAAAAAGAACCCCAGAACTGTAGGCCATCTGCCTAATGAATATTGATGCAAAAATCCTCAATAATGACAAATAGAGTACAGAGGATCATCAAGAAGACCATATTCCCTGACCAAGGTGGATTCATCCAAGGGATACAAGAATGGTTCAAAGTATGTAAATCAATAAATGTAATACACTACATTAACAGACTCAAGACAAATATCAAATAGTCATCTCAACAGATGCAGAAAAGACATTTGACAAAATCCAATATACATTCATGATTAAAACTCTACAGAAAATTGAAATATATAGTCTTTATCTCAACTCGATAAAGTTATTTATGAGAAACCAACACCCAGCATCATATTAAAATGTCAAAAACTGAAACCTGGGGCCGGGGATATAGCTCAGTGGTTCCAGCGCCTGTCTTGCAAGAGCAAGGACCCGGGTTCAATCCCCAGTAACCACATAACAATACTGGGAGTGGAGACTCACCCCAGCAGCAATCAGCACCACATACCACAATGCCAGGCGTGGTGGATCACTTCTGTAATCCCAGCACTCGGGAGGCAGAGGCAGGAGGATTGCTCTGATGTGAGTTTGAGGCTGAGCTCAGGGCCAGCCTGAACCACAAAGTGAGACCCTGTCTCAAAAAAACCTTAAAAAAAAAAAACTGAAACCTGTCATGTTATATTCAGAAATAAGGCAAAGATGTCCAGTATAAGCATTCCTATTAAATACTGTTCTGGAAACATTAGCTCCAGCAAGTAGAAGAGAGAAAGAAATAAAAGGAATAAAGATAAGTAAGGAAGAAGTTGAACTGTCATTATTTGCTGCTGAGATGATACTCTGTACAGAAGATCCTTAAAACTCAGCCAAAAGACTGCTAGACTTAATCACCAGCTTTAGTAGCATAGCTAGATACAAAGTCAACACTCAATCAATAGCCTTTGTATATACAAACAACAGAGAAGCTGAAAGAGAAGTAGGGGAATAAGTTTCCTTCACAGTAGCAACCAAAAAAAGAAAAAGAAAATGAAATATGTGGGAATCAATCTGAAAAAGAAGGTGAAAGTTCTCTACCTTGAAAACTACAGCATTCTGACAAGGGAGATCAAAGAGGATATCATTAAATGGAAGAACATCTTTTGTTCCTGGGTAGAAAGAACCAATATTGCCAAAATGCACCTATGTTTATAGCAGCTCAGTCTGTGATTGCTAAATCTTGGAAACAGCCCAAATGTCCATCAACAGGAGACTAGATAAAGAAGATGTAAATTGGAGATTCATCCTGCCATAAAGCATGATAAATTTGAGTCCTTTATACTCAAATGGATAGACCTTCAGTACTTACTCATAAAGTGAAATAAATAGGACACAGATGTGTTAATATCATATATTTTCTCTAGTATGAAAATCTGAAGGTATAAATGAATGCCAAAATGTATGATAGATAATATGAAATAGGAAGAAAATGTGCAAAAGGAAAAGAGAAAGGATGAGTAAAGAAAATAAAGAATGGAAAGAAAAAAATTATTGTAAAAAAAGGGCAATAAAACTCATGTATACTAGCAGTGGGGGTTGTAGGGAGGGCAGGAGAAGGGAAAAAATGAGAGTGAAGATGTCATATGCAGGTGCAAGTTCTCAGTGTTGAATGTGATCATAATGTATGCATAAAATGTACCAATAAAGTCAATTTAAAAATATCAGTTTTAATATTTTCTGGAGTTTGTGTAATCATTCAGTAATTAATCTTCATATTCTTTTATGGAATTGTCTTTACAAATGTTTTATAATGAGTGTATATTGAAATTCTAGTTAAAAATGAGACCCAAGGGCCTAGGATTTAGTTCAGTGGTTCCAGTGACTGCTTTGCAAGTACAAGGTCCTGAGTTCGATCCCTGATAACCACAAACCACAGTGCTGGGCATGGTGACTCATGCCTGTAATCCCAGCACAAGGGAGGCAGACCCAAGAGGACTGATGAGTTCGAGGCTCACATGAACTACATAGTGAGCTCAGGGCTAGCCTGAACTACAAAGTGAGGGCTTGCCTCAAAAAAAAAAATCCAATATTAATTGAACTTCAGGTGAGAATTGTTGAGAGCTAGATTCAGACCAGTCTACGTATAAATATATTAATCAATCACAGTGCTGGTAAAGACTCTAAGATAGTTATTCTGTGATTAGGAATGCTCTACTATGTGCTTAACACATTTGTCTTAATCTGACAAGACATAATTTCAAAAAAACAGAAAATCTAGTCACCTTTTAAGTGACTAACAAATTCTATTTTAAGTGGGCTATCAAATTCTATTCTCAAGATTTCCCCCATCCCAATAAAAGGCATCATGGTCTTCCCAGGGAGTCGAGACTGCAGGAGTTTCCCCTCCCCTCCAATTCACACTCATTCAGCTGCAAGTACAATCAGCTCAATCTGTTTTAGTTTTTTAGTGCTACCACTCTAGTTTCAGCCTTTATCTGGTAGAGTAAAATAGCCTCTTAAGTGATATCCCCACAGTCATTATTATTTCCTGACAACCTATACTTCTCAGACCAGTGTAATTCTTATGCTCTTTAGAAACACAAATCAGGAATTTAAGGTAGTGGCCTGTGCCTATAATCTCAGCTGAGGCAGGAGGATCACATGAGCCCAGGAGTTCAAGCCCAGCCTGAGCAATATAGTGAGACTTTGTTTAAAAAAAAAAAAAAAGAAAGAAAAGGAAAAATATTAAAAACCCCACAATTTTTTTCATGTTGTATCCTGATTTTCATCTCATTTGAAATAAAACTGAAGCTCTTTCAAGGCCAATAAGCCTTACACTTTCTAGTTGCTCTATGAACTTAAATCTTTTCACTCTTTCCTTTGCTTTTTATAATCCTTTTACATTCCTGTCACATTGTTATTCTTTAAAATGGCAGGTTTGGGCCAGGATTTTAGCTCAGTGGTATTGGCTCCTCCCTTACAAGCACAAGGTCTCAAATTCAATCCCCAGTACCTCCCCCAAATAGCAGGTTTATACAGGCAGGGTAACACATGCCTATAATCTCAGCATTTGAGACGCTGAAGCAAGAGGATCTCCATGAGTTCAAGGCCAGCCTGGGCTACATAGTGAGTTCAAGGTCAGCCTGGACTACACAGCCTGTCTCCAAAAGACAAACACAAAAAAATGGTAAGTTTATTTCTATTTTGGGATCTCTGTACTTCCTGTTTATGGACCATTGTTTTAGTGTTGCTAGTATTATTAGTAGTACAACAGATATTCACTGAACCAGGTAAACTCAGATTTCAAGCAGAAAATAAATTTATTCTTTCTTAATTTATTTTATTAGGAGTACATGTTAACAGTACAAGAAGTTTACAGTAATCTTAGGGAGTACATGTACTTAACATATCTTGATTCTTTTATTTCCTTTCTCACTCCTCCCCTCCCACCTCCCTCTCTCTATCCCTCTGTGTTTAGATCCACTTTCCCCCATTTTCATTATTGTCATTATAATTATATTATCTGTTCAAGTTTGCCACATACAATCTTTATGTTCATTGTGGGTATGCAGTATATGCACTAACACATCTTAAACGTTTTTACATGTACTTTCTCTCTTCATCTACACTCTAGGTCTCTTTTGTCAAAGTACTATTCACTGTGAATGAAGTCCTGTTCTGAACCCATAGCTTATTTGATAATTTTCAGATATGAAAAAGTTGATGAAAAGCTAAAGTTTTGGTTCTCACTCCCTGGGGTCATATGGAAGTTCTTGGGACATTTTTGGTTGCTGCAGTAATTGGAGGTGAGATTCAGTGGCACTGGGCTTTGGCTCGATGAAGTCAAGGAGCTGAAGGTTCCTGCCAGTAAGTAACCCTTGTTCCACATACTATAAGACTTTCAGATATCCTTATGGACACTCATGTATATATTGAAAAATATATACAGGGGCCAGGGAGTTAGCTCGGTGGTTCCAGTGCCTGTCTTGCAAGCACAAGGACCTGGGTTCGATTCCTGGCAACCACATACCATACTGGGTGTGGAGACTCACACCCAGCAGCAACCAGTACCACATACCACAGTACCTGGCGTGGTGGCTCATGCCTGTAATCCCAGCACTTGGGAGGCAGAGGCAGGAGGATTGCTGTGATGTGAGTTGGAGGCTGAGCTCAGGGCCAGCCTGAACCACAAAAGTGGGACCCTGTCTCAAAAAACCTAAAAAAAAAAAAAAAAAGATTGAAAAATATATACAAATACAGACTAATTTTTACCCTGGTTTATTATACACTAAATTTTCCAAAATTGCAAACACTAGAAAGACAAGTCAAAGGATAATTATACACTTCTTTCCCAAGTGTTTTTCCCAAGTGTTGTACACTATTTCAAAAAATCATTCTCTGACACACCATTTGCAGTGCATAACCAATAGGGCACATCTATGTCAGACTTTTCATTATTAAGTGCTGTAGACATGGGAAGTTCTCCATGCATGTAGAGACACTTTGTATATATAAAAGGCACTTAGTCCTGACTTCAGATGGCTAAGTAGAAAGAAAAGAAGCTGACTGTGATCCATTGAATTCTGTCACTTCAATGCAAATTTATTCACTGTAGTAATTAATTGCAAATATTTGATTCACTGTATCATCTAGTGTGCTCATGTCAGAGCATTTACATATTAAAATGGTTATTTTATTAGAAATTATTTTCATTTCTCCTTCACATTGTAAAGAATTCTAACTGTTTTACTTCTGAAATTTTGCCTGTAAGTGGCTTGTATTATTTACAAATCCCATTTCAGGACATTAGAAAAGAATCTTATTGAATATAAAAAGAGAATCCTCAGTCTGATATGGTTGAAGGCTTCCTCAGATTCATTGAACACTCTCTTCACCCAGTGAAAATACAGCTGATTTCCAGCCTCTCTTCCTGCTTTTGCCCCCAGGGAACCCTATAATTCAATTTCAGCCAATCCTTGCACCTCCAAATTCCAGGGGGCACTGTTGTTGAAGTAGTTCCCTAAAACTATTTAATTTAACTTAAATAAACAAGGAAATGATGAGAAACATTAGAGTGCTTCAAAGCCTCCCTCTCTAAGTAAGTATGACATCTATAACATCAGTTAACAATTTTTCTGTATTGACCTTATGTACTTCGTACAAGTAACA
>PVIR01013766.1:0-41470 GCA_004026965.1 Petromus typicus
AATTGATGGGTGTGGTATTGGGATGTTTGGAGTTTTCTGGACTTGTTGAAGATTCTGCAGATCAAGAAAGTGCTAGACAACACTGATGCTTAAATACTGGACTGATTATGTCTCACGGACAGTGTCATAAGTCTAGTAGAACTTGGGCAGAGATGGAGGCACAGTTGGTGCTGAGAAGATAGTGCTCAGAACATAGCAGAAGCCCCACACATTGAAACATGTGATGTAAATGTGTGATAGAAATTGCATTTCTTAGCCAGAAGGGATTAAAATCATACTTCCTGGGTTGAAATCTGTTTTTTCTCCTTACTGTATGTGTCGCAGTCACTATACCATTAAACCTTAAAGTATTTGAGTTCTCACATAAAATTCAGAAAAATTATATTTAAAATTACATATGACTTTTCAGAGAATTGAGTGATTGAAATGATGTAAAATGATTAGAAAAATATATATACTATGTTTCTTATAGATGTTACTTTTATTACTATCAAGAATGAAGAGGGCCGGGGAGTTAGCTTAGTAGTTCCGGCACCTGTCTTGCAAGCACAAGGACCCAGGTTCAATTCCCCGGTAACCACATGCAATACTGGGTGTGGAGACTCACGCCCAGCAGCAATCAGTACCACATACCACATTTCTGGACATGGTGACTCACACCTGTAATCCTAGCACTCGGAGGCAGAGGCAGGAGGATTGCTGTTATGTGAGTTTGAGACTGAACTCTCAGGGCCAGCCTGAAGCACAAAGTGAGACCCTGTCTGAAAAAAAAAAAAAAAAAAGAGAAAGAAAAAGAAAAGAAAAGCCATGTATACTTTGAACATTATACTTTCTTCAGTATTGCTAATGTGAAAAATAAGTGTTGTCCTTGAAAAATAAGAAAGCATTTTATAGGGAGGAAAATCAATATGCAGTTTTATAACTTGCATCAAGTAAGCATTGATTAAAAATGAAGACATCTTTGATTTCATAGATAAAGTATCATTTGATTTTTACTAAGTTTGATTATCTGCAATACTAGAAGTCTACCTACAGGCCACGTGATTTTAGATTAAAAAAGAAATTCTACTGTATAAACAGTAGAAAATATTTTGTTCTGAAAAAAATTCAATGTATTTTAACTAGTTTTGGATAATGTGTAATATACTTTAGTTATTAAAACTCAGAGGAAACGAAGTATAAAAAGAATGCACCTGAGCATACACAGGATACATATTATCAACCTGCAACTATTCGTAGGGATAGTTGGGGAAATGCTAAAAGCTTTGCGTCTAGAATCTGGGCCATAGGGAGAACAGCCACATTCATTGTCTTTATTCTTCATCAATTTATTGGAAGTTCTGGCCAAGGCCAATAGATAAGAGAAAGAAAGAAACCGCACCTGCATTGGAAACAAAATTAAATTGCCACCAACTGTGATATCTTGATATAATTACCAAAGACTTCATCAGCAATCTTTTTGAACGAATACATGAATCTAGTAGTTTTAGGATGCAAAAATTAACATAGAAAAAAGTAGCAACAGTGTCATGCTTTTTTTTTTTAAATCATAGTCCTTTGTAGTATAGTTTCAGGCTGGGGAAAGTGATACCTCCCACCATATCTTTGCTGCCTAGTACGGCTTTTGCTATTCTAATTCTTTTCTGGTTCCAGAAGAATTTTTGGATTTTTTTCTAGCTCTGTGAAATATACCATTGGGATTTCAATTGGGATTGCACCAAATCTATATAGTAATTTTGGGAATTTGGTCATTTTGACAATATTTGTTCTTTTACCCAGAAACAAGGGATGTATTTCCATTTTATGATATCCTCTTCAATCTCCTTTTTCAAAATGCTATGCTTTCCAAATTTTCAATGACAGATGTGATAAAAATGTATTTATAAAACATAACAATAAACTCAGTTTAATTAAAAAAAACACTAAATAGTCCCATTTACCTAATTATTTGAAATTCAATAAGGGAATTCCATTTGCAATAGTATAAAAATATTTAAGAATAAATTAATATAGACATGAAAAATTTCTACAATAAAACCGCATAGTTTCTCTTATGTGAAAACCTCAATATGTAAATATAGCGAAATTTGAAGACAGATAATAGGAAAAGAGAGAGAGAAAATAACTATTGAATTCCAGGATGGATAATACCTCCAAAAGTGTACCTTGATTTGGAATAATTATCTTATACATGTTTTTGGCCTATTTTTAAAAAAATCTTTATTGGTACATTACATATGGCCTATTAATCTTGTTGTTAATCTGTGTGTATGACAATTAGCTTTAAGTACCCTTATATTATAAGGAAGAAATTAATCTAATGCTAGCAAGGAAAGAGGTAGTGGGAAAAGGAAACAAGAATTGAGATGTGTTACGTACATGCACTGATCCCACAAATATTTGTAATCATTGTGTACTGCAAATGTATTAATAAAAACTTAAAAGTAAAAAATAAATGAGGCAAATTGAAAAAAAGTCCCTCAAAAATATTGAAAGGTATTGAATTTCCATGGGTTGAAAGAAGCAGAATTATAAAATATCTCTGTTGCTCAGAGAAATTTACAGGGTGAGTGAAATTTCTGTTAATTTAACAATAAAATTATTTCTAAAGCTAGAAAAAATTCATAAGATTTGTGTGGAATCCCAAAGAACCCCAAATAGCCAAAGCACATTTGAGGAAAATGACCAAATCAGTAGGCGTAACTTGGCTTCAACATATATAACGCTGAAGTCATTACAACAACATAGAGACATAAAAACAGACATATAGACTAGTGGAACAGAATAGAAAACTCTTAAGTAAACTCATGTACTTACAGCTAAATATTTTTTGACAGAGATGAAAAGAACACACATTGAAGAAATAGTCTTTTGAGAAAGAATGGTTCTCGGAAGTCATGTCTCCATATGCATAAGAACGATAGTGGACTGTTTTCTCCAGTTGTAAAAATCACCTACGTTCTCACTGGAAAAGATTAGACTTAGATGTAATAGGTCAAGCCAGGAAACAGCTAGAAGAAAACAGGGAAATATTTCAGGTTATTAAAATGGACAAGGACTTTTGGGATAAAGCTGCTAAAGCATAAGAAATAATAATAAATTTAAATAAATGGGGTTAAACCAAGCTAAAAAGTTTTTTACAGCAAGGAAAACAATCAAAAGAATAAAGAAACAACTTATGGAATGATAGAGAATAGTTGCAATGATATATCTGGCAACTGATTGATATTTAGATTATTTAAACAGTTCAAGAAACTCAACAGAAAGAAAAAAAAAACTTAATTTACTAATCGCTAATTGCTATGTCTTAAATCTAAAATGGTTCTCACAGTATCATGCACTGGGGAGGTGACTGGATTGTGGGGCTAACATAGGAGGGGAGGGTTAGAAGGCACACTGTTGGTGTGGCCCTGCAGGGTATGTCTTCCTTTTTGGTCCTCCTTGGACTGTTTACTTCATGTCTGCCATGAGGTGAGTGGCTCTCCTCTGCCTAGAATGTTTCTCCATGACTTTCTGTTTTGGACCCTGCCAACTATGGACTAAAAGAATGTGCCAAAACAAATCTCTTTTCCTTTAAGTTGTGAACCTTAGATACTGTGTCTCAGGAATGAGTACGTGACTGAAACAGTCATATGACTAAATGGTTCTAATGGACAACAGATATGTGAAAGAAATTTCTGTATACAAGATCATGTTACACACAATCACAATTAGATTTGTTCATTCTTAAATTGAATGTTTTTATTTTTTTCCTGATTGCTCTGGCTAATATTTCCAATACTGCGATGAAAAGTGGGGAGGAGATAGATATATTTGACCTGAAATAAACATTATACAATGTACACATGTATTGAAACATTATATGTTACTCCATTAATATGTGTAATTTTATGAGTTTATATATCTGATACAACAAATTTAATTAAATAGGAAAATAAAATTTCCTCTGTGTACAAGTTTTATTGTTTCCAGTTTAACATCTCATATTTTCATCATAAATGAAAGATACTTTTATTTATGATATCTTGTTAGACTATTTTTAAGAAGTTAAGAGACCTTTTCTAGTACAATAGTATGTTTGTGGTTAGAAATCCTAATCTAATGATTTAAATATTTTGAAACTTGTTTAGATTTATTTTATGGCTCCATATGGTTGATTTTTTAAAAAAATGTTTATTTGAAAAGAAGATATTTTTCTCACTGAATAAGATATCTAATACTGCTTAATTAAGGTTGTTTTGTTATTGTCATCCCTTTACGTGTTTGTTATTTATTAGCTTTTATAATCAGCTTAGGAGAAAACAATATTATTTCTCACAAATATTGAGGATTAATCCATATCTTCTGTTGGTTCTATTTCTTTTTCATGAATATTATAGAGACTTAGGCAAATAAAGATGAAGAATTTTTATTATTTTTCAACCTATTTGGAAGATATAGAACTATATCTTAAATTTTTTGAAATGCTCATCTTTGTCTTTGTTAATATATATTATCTGCATTGTTATTAGTATACCTATAGATATTTTTAGTGAAAGATTGACTTTTTACTTTAACTGTACTTTCTAGATATTTGTAGCCTTATATTTAAAATGTGCCTCTTATATGTTACTCATAATTACTTCTTTTATACAGTGCAGATTTTTCTTTTAGTTGGAATTTGTAATATATTTTCTTCTAATGTGACTGCTTGTTATATTTGTTTGTCCCATATGTTATCTATTACTCATTTTCTTTTTTCTTTTCCTCCTTGAACTAACAAAATTTAAATATTTTTATTATTTAATCTCTTTTCATCTCTTTCCAACAAAATTAATGATTAGTTCTGCATTTCCTATTATTCTTTCAGAAGTTACTTTAGAGCTTATAATGTGCATTCATGACTTGCTGTTGTCTACTATAAATTATGATTATTCTTTTTTCCTGATATTACTAGGCCCTTTAAACATTTAAGCTTTATTTATTATAGTATTGACATCTGGCATGAATAAAAATGTGTTTACCCTTTTGGTGATTTTCCATCCGCCCTTCAGAATACATCTGTAATTTAAAATGTGGAATACAACATATGGAAAAATCAAGCCAAGTACAAATTCATATTTACAAATGTAAACTTTTTAGTGATACTTTACTTCCACAGGTATTTTATTCTATATTTCTGTACCTCAAATAGATTTATTTTGTGTCAAAGATGTTTCAGAAACTTAGAATCTTGAGGGAAAATATTATAAGAACATTCAAAGTATATATCATTGTTTTCTAATGCTACCATTTTTCTGTTATGTATATCAGGGTTTGAGACAGAGGAATATATTATTTTTAGAAGTTTGAAAAGCTTTTTTTATTTACATAAAGTAAAAGTTTGAAGCATGCTATCTTATTGGTTACCACAGAATGAGAGCTTTGAGAATATAGAATAATTTATATTCAGGTCAAGTGGCATAACATGCCATAGATTTCATGCACCATTATTCATATTTGAAAAGTTGTGAATGCATTTTAAAATACACAGCAATTTCCTAGTTATAATAACATGTCTACTGCAATGAAAATTGTCTCATTTTTAAAATTGTAGATCAATACAGAAGTACTAGAAAGAGTTTCAAAGACCTTGTGTTTGTGTCTCTGCAAGAGCAAAAATGCCTAGACAATTTAAACTAATAGCAGTTTGATTTTTTTTTTTTGTATTGCTGTTGTGTGCATGTAACTTGTGTGTATCATCTGCTTATTCTTCTCATTTCTTCAGGTTTCTTCCTGCTGTGGCTAATAACATGCAGTAGGCCTTTCTTTTCCCTTCTGCAATGCCTGCTATTTTCTGCCTACTGAAGGAGTCTCTTGCCCAGTCTAGATTTATACATGTACACAATTGCCCAGGACATTGTTTTAATTATAAGCCACTAGACTTTATAAGTTCTTTCTAAATCCTTTGGATGTGGTACCTCTGTTTAATTGTGCTATACATTTCAGTTTTTTATAGGAAACATTATTATTATGTTAAAATAAACATGACTGAAACTGTGTAAAGTTTGGGCAGATTTCAGGCCTAGACCTCAAAGGCTGTCAATGGGAAGGATGAAGTCAGTGAGACAAAACAATGTGCAGAGTCTCTGAGGAGCTGCTGTGCTTTCAAATGTGTTAATGGAAGTGTCCAGGTGGAAAGTGGAGGTGTCATATCTGAGCCTTTTCTCTAAGGCTCCCTGAACCTCTTCTGTGGGTTTTGGAATCACATCTGAAGTTTTCTTTAAAAAATTTTGACTGTATTAAAATTCTTTCTTGACAGATCCTTTGTAAATGTCAACTTTTTATATAAAATGTGTGTAAAATAATAGACTACTTATAAACATATTTTTCTGTCGCACTAAGTGAAAGTTATACAAACACAAATACAGAAGCAATTAGGTAAGTTAAACCCTCAAAATAAGCTTCTATTTTTATTTCAATTTTGTTAACTGCTAAGCATCAAAACAGTCAGATCAGATAGAAAGATTATTCTTTTAGACTATGACAAGAATTACTTTTAATCCAAAGTGCATGGCTATATTTTAATAAAAATCAAAATTAGAACAGACTTGTTCTAGGCTTTTGGATACTGCTTTTGGAGGGACAATAAAAGACATATGTGAGCCAGAAAATGAATGTGAGCTGTGCAGTCTCAAAAATCTTATTTGCATAGACAGCTGCAAGACTGAAGAGCAAATTTTTTATGCCCACTAGGCCAGTGATGTATATTTCATGTGGTGTCACGGGAGTTCTTCTATGGTGGGTAATCACTGGGGACAGATTTTAGCAGGTCAACTCATTCAGTGGTTGACTAAATGTAATAAAATATAAACAAAGTGTGCAGAATCAACAGGAAGAGTTCTTTGGATTTTATGTTCCATTGTTGAATATTTTCCAATCGTGGTTTCTGTAATAAAATTGAAGTCATGGCTATTAAGTTTGGAAACAGCAGTATCATTTGAGATTTCAAACAAGAAATGTCCTTAGATGAAAGTTTTCTTTTTAAAGTGTATAGAAGGATAAATATTATAGGCTTTAAAGATTCTTAATAATATGCACATGTTTTTATGTAATTCTATTTGAAAATGAGACAAGTTAAGAAACGTAACTTGTCTAGTTTGTAAATAATTAAACAGAGTTAAATCTATACAGTATAATGAATAGAGTAACAGTATTAATCACTGTATTACAGGTTTTGTTAAAACTGTTAGTGATATAAATTCTATTTGCTTTTGAAGGGGAAAGGAAACTGATGCTTAGAGAGATTATATTTCTAGATCTCCAGATTAATAATTATCAGCCACAATATTTGAATTAATATCTGAATCTAAAGTCATCCCCATGATTATGTCTTTCATTACCTTTAATCTAGGCCATTCTCTACATTTCTTTGTTTTGAGACAGGGTCTCCTTTTGTAGTTCAGACTGGCCCTGAGCTCAGACTCAAACTCACATCACAGCAATCCTCCTGCCTCTGCCTCCCGAGTGTTGGGATTATAGGTGTGAGCCACCATGCCCTGCACTGTGGTATGTGGTACTGGTTGCTGCTGGGCATGAGTCTCCACGCCCAGTACTGTATGTGGTTACCGAGGTTAGAACCCGGGTCCTTGCGCTTGCAAGACAGGTGCCGGAACCACTGAGCTAGATCCCCGGCCCCATTCTCTACACTTCTTACATAAGCACATGAGAAAGAAACTAGAATATGCCAACATGACCATTGTAGTTATCTCTGACTTGTCTAAGTCAATGAAAATAATCTTATTCTCTTATTTATTTTTGAATATTTAAATATTTGCATTTAGCATATTTATTATAATAAAAATAACAACTGTACTGACTAGGTTTAGGTTGGTGAATCTTTGGAAATGATCTTAGAAATTATTAAACACTGCATAAAAGTTCTTCAGTTCTTTAAGTAATAATTAAAAATGAGCATCAAACAGCACATAGTTATTGTCTCTAACAATGACAAGACACTGTTACAGTCTAAATACACTGGTTTCCAATTGTGTAGCGTAGTTTAATTATGAGATAAAGACTGGCCGCTCCCATATTAGAATAAAATGGTTACTGGAAAGGTGAAATGAAGAAATGAGAAAGTAATGGACCGATGACAAAATGAGCAGAAGACTGGAAAGATGGGAGACTTCATAGATATGGTAGATTTTACAGGACAACTGAAAGAAGAATGTTGCATATATTGTGTGAATATAGATTTGAATACAACTCAATTATAAAAATTATGAAATATTTGGGGAAATTTCAGAGTTGCTAGACAAATATTATGTGACATTAAGGGATATTATATTCTATCTAGACACAGTGATGTGTTGGGTTACGACCTATACAGGACTGTTATGATGTCTGGAATTTGCATTAAATTAATACAGCAGGGAGAGGAAAAGTGACTTTTTTTCACTGAAACTCTTCATTTGTTAAAATTAAATTATTTCTTGGTATACGTTATATACACAACATGGTCACACTTAACATTGGGAATATATGCCAATATATGACATGAGTTAATTCTCATATTTATACATTCCTCTACCCACCCTACAACCTCCCAATATCTATATACATATGCTTTCTTTCTCGCTTTAACATCATATTTTCATTCCCTTCATTACTTATCCCTACCTTTTCCCTTTGGATATTTTCTATTTCACATTATTGATCATACATTCTAGAATTTTTAATGATTATGTATACATACAGATTTTGTATTATAGTGTTCTCTTTATGTTTTTATGTTAGGTAATTCTACTAAAAAGGAAAGGAAAAAGTAGAACAGAGAAAGATAGTAACTGATTTAGTTGTGAACGTGTATGTTGGAGAGGACTTTATATTAAGGGAAGAACATGGATAAATTGAAGTGCTCCCTGAACACTCTGGATGGTGCAGAACACTCTCAGTGCTATTGAAAGTGTTAAATGAGATCAAGAGGTAAGAATATAGAACAAGACACAAAACACTTTCCAGAGTCACTAGCTAGTAATGTTATCCTCAGAAAAGATGGTCTAAAGTTAGTACCATCATAACCACATCTACATATGAAGGCAATAAAGTGTGTTTGGGAGAAGTTCCTTCTCTTAATCTAAATTTTAGTAATGTTCAGAAGAATTTAACTCTTAATATTTCTTACTAAACCCCAAGGAAATAAAACAATATTACATAGAACTAATGTCCCTGTGTCTATGATTTTATACAGAGCATGAAGAAAAATATGAAAAGCAAGTAAGAAAACCAAGACAGTCATTGGGGCCATTTCTCTAAATTCAGCTATAAAAAGCGTCAGAGATGAGAATTCAAGTTTTTTAGATATTCATTTGCCAAATCATAAGGCATACATTTTTGATTTCAAAAGAATGGATTAGAGAAAAATGGCAACAAATTTTAGTGTATGGAGAGCTAGAGGGGTTGAAGAGAGGCAAGAAAATGGAAAAATATAAGAATAGAGATATATCTTGTACAGGTACAAATTCTAGGTGATGAATGTGATCATAAATTCTACCTGAAATGTATCAATAAACTCAATTAAAAAAGAATAGGTTAGAATGGACAAAAATAGCCTTTAGACAAGCTATTTGCATAAATTCATATATATAATAATCAAATTAAATCAGATCTATTCTTCTAACCATAATTTCTCTTCTTTCTTTGTATCTAACCTAAGTGTACTGAAAATATTGTACATAAACCATACAACTGTACTTGTACATATATGCTTTGTATACATGATTTATTATTATTAATAAAGAACATCCTCTCCACTTTTATGACTTTGTTGGAAACATAAACATAATAAATACTGACAAAATGAAGATTAATAGATAATTAAAAAGAGGAGGAATATATATATCCCATGTCCTCCTATTCTGTGCTTTTGGGTCAAAGCCAGGGTCTTCTGCACTTTAGGCAAATTCTCTACCATGCTACTATCGCCCCAGCTCCACTATATGTAAATTACTGAATGTTACATATAATATTAGATAAAGTAATATAATATTATGTATAATGTGATATAAAATTATATGTATATAGTACATTTATGTATGTTTAGGCCTGAGGATTATTAGCTTTTGTAGACAAATTAGTCAAATCTGACAAGTGGATTCTAAAACTGTATATCTGAAGTTAGAATAACACATAAATTTTTAAGCCAGGTACATGTATGACCATTTATTTATATTTTTATCTATGTTACAGAAAATGACAGTAATAATTATAATTGTTATTAAGAAACAAATGCAATAGTTTTTGTGTATGTCATTTTCCAAGGTAGGTGTCACAATTACATACCATTTTTCAAATATATAGCATTGAGAGATTAAATTTGGGAACTGAATGCAATATGTATACCCTGGAATAAAGATCAGAAAAAAATGGGTTTTGTTTTAAAATGGTAGTATATATTGAAGTAGAGCAGAAGCTATAGATGTTAATAATATCATTATATGACATTTGAAAAACTTTTAGATTTTATTACTGCATTATTCCTTTAATTTAGATGAATATTCAATTTGTGTCATACACATATATTTTTAACATTTTTTGGTGTGAGTACTATATTGAGTGTCCTCTAAAGGCAGTGTGTTGAGCTCAATATTCTTATTATTTACATGTATACAAACAGTTTCTTGGAAAATGAGTCTGTAGAGCTGTATGGCTTGACGTTCTTATGACAAGAGACTGGGAAAGTGACAGATGTGGAGGACATTTCTGAGGAGTTCAACTGGTCCACAGGCAAGCCAGCCATGTCGGATTAGGCTGACAACTCTGACTATTCATATGAATAGGAGTCAGGAGGTTTCTAATTGTTTTTCAGATCTCTTAGCAATTAATGGTGCCATTGTCCTTGGGCAGCTCATTTACAGATCGATATTTGCTGGGCAGAGTCAAAGCTTGGGAAGATGTAATGAGAGGTTACCAAAGTGACTCTATTAATAGAGAAAGCCCACAAGCCTGTCGGGAGATTGTGTTTCTTTTACAAACAAGTAGCGCTGCACTTTGTCAGGACACTGTCAAAGAAAAAGGGACTTTAATTTCAATGAGTTCCTTAACAATGATCTGTTCTTATGCTGTCATTATTAAATATATTCTTTTGTCTTTTTATAGTTAAATTTCTTAAAAATTGTAAGATTCTAACTCTCTCAAAGTATTCACCATGATGCTCTTTGTTAGAATTTCATATCACCTCACTAAAAAACACTACTTTCTACTACATTTAAAGTCATGAATGTGAGCCATTGAGGGTCAGGTAGCTTCCCTACAACATCCCCACCCAGCATTCTTCATTCATTAAAAATGTGCCTGAGGCTAGATCTAGGCTTAATGTAATTAATTCAAATTTTAAAAGAAGTAGAAATTAATGTCCTTGGCCACTCTTAGTTTTTAATCAGCCTTTTAGCCTGATTAATAATAGATCTATGTTTCAGATGCTCCAAGCATGCTTATAATCAGAAGGAAAATATTAAAAACAATGATTATATTATAGTGGCTCCAGAGGATTTTAAGACAAATGGAAGTACTTTAAATATTAACAACATTTTGTAATAATACTACTCAAGATATAATAGTAATTGAGGAAAAGGATATTTAAGTTTTCTCTTCATATGAAGAAATAACCAACTTGTACAACTCTTTAAAAGAGAATTTTGTCTCATATTTTCTCGGTAAGAAATGACATCCTTTCCTGACATTGTAAATGTGGGCAGTATATCTACTACACCATGGGAAATTAAAAGATGTCTCCAGAATATTAGCTAATTATTCCTTGCTGCATAAATTGGTTTTTCTTTCCTCCTAATAAGTCATTTTGAGTAAAACAAAAATGTTAACGTTAGAGTTAAGCAGTTCACACATATCCTAAACAGATTTACACCCTTCACCTATTCTTTTATTTCATATATATATATATATATATTTCATATATATATATATATTTCATATATATATATATATTTCATATATATATGCATTTTTGCATTATATGACTATATTCCTTGTAGGGAGTTAGTGCATACACAAAGCACATCCTAATTCCTTTCACTCCTCTCCTAACTCCTTCATTCATCTCTTGATCTCCTTCCCTTTTGCAAATTATATATACATATATACATAAATACATGCGTATGACACACACACACATACACACACTATATATATATATATATATAGTAGGAAGCAATATCAACATAGTTTACTTGTACAAATGCAGTGATGAACACTGAGCACAAGGATAAAAAATTTTTTTTTGAAACTATTATCAATCTGAATTATTTAGGGAAACTCCAAACGAATATGTGTTGATAAGCAACTAAATGATAGTGAAAAACCTGTGATTATGGAAACACAAATAGGACCTAAAGATGATTGTGGGAGGAGGAAACTCGGACAGATTTGGGTTTTTCAACCTGTCATCTCCTGTCTTTGTACTTGCCGGGTTCATTCTCTCTTTTCATGAGAAAAAGCGTGGAGACATGGCGAGCGGCCTGTGTGGGGATGATGAAAAGCTTTCCTCCTCGAGCGTTTTTCCCGCGAGCTGGTTTTTCTAGATAATGGGGCTCTTCAAGGGTCTCTCTTCTGCTCCAAGGCTGTCAGGATGATTGATGAGGCGGATGTGCTAGAGTTTCGCAGGCCTGCAGTACGTTTCCAGGCAAGTGGGCAAGGCAAAGAGTCTTGTGAATGTGAAGGGGCTGCATTCTCAGTGCATCTAAAAGGCCAGAGTATGATAAATTATACTCTAAGTGATATTAGCTAGAAGAGTAGCAAACCACACTAACTTCTGAAAAGATGTCAAAGCGACTGCTTGTGGAGAAATATGGCGGAGAATCCCAGGCGTGCTCAGCCCAGAGCAATCTGAAATCACACACGCTCTCCTCAGAAGAGGCTGACCCTGCCACCAACATGTGTAACTGCATAAATAGGTTAAATCTGTGTTATTAATGGAATTGGTGGCAATCATCATGGGGTTATAATTTTCCTTTTGTTCTCTTTATGCAGCTTATTTTTAAATTTTGATATTAGATGAACCGCTTAGATCAATTCACTTTCTCATACCGTATAATCTGTCTCTTGATAATTGATGTAGAAAAATTAGTAGACTCTGAGTTAATGTACAGTTTCAAGAGATCTGAAACTATTTCTTTAAGATTTATTTGTCGATACTATTATTACAGATTAATATTTAATGAAGTATGATATATACAAGTATTGAAACTTTTCTATCATTGAACATGTATTTTGTTTCTGGTATTTTGCCATTTTATGCGGGTCACCTTATAATCTACACCTGTGCATATTTCTGAAGAGAAACATTTCTTAATGTTAGCCTACAAATAAAACTATAATGTCAAAATGAAGGTTATTAATATCTAATAATTATCAGTGTTTACAAATATAGCAATGCATATGACAAGGGAACCTGGAAGTATTTGCCTTTACCTATACTGGGGAGAAACTTATTAATTTTGTTTTAATTTCAAAAAAAGATAAGAATATCTCATTATTATATCAACTAGCAATATTGTGATTAACAATAATGCTAAATGCTTATTTTTAATTAAATTTTTTATTTAAAAAATTATTGGATATGCTCCTCCTCTATTTTTCTAGTGGTTTTTTCCTTATTGATTATGAGTAATATTTAATATCATTTTTATGAAACATTGCTTTATAATTTTCTTCATTTGGTTATCTATCATTAAATCGAATATTTTATTAGTCTAAATGTTTTTTAAAATGTCTGTAGTTATATGCATATATGATCTTTTTTTCTTTCTGGCTTACATTTGTTTTTATTTATACAAAAAACTTTGTTTCAACATCAGGTCGATATTAAAGTAAACTTTCTTCATTTCAACGATTCCCTTCCAACACTTTGCCTCAGGTTTTGCTAAATAAAGTTTGCTTTTTTATTTGTAAAAAGTCATTATTGTTTTTAAATTAGTCATTATTTTAAATTAGTCATTATTGTTTTAAAAGTCATTATTGATTTTAAACCTTACTTTCTCAAAATAGTAAGAATGAAAGACTATTCACAAGTTTTCATATGACCTGAGATTATCTGCCTGACTTGCTTTCTCCAACTCAGCATGTGTTACTCAGTTTCTCTATTTTATTAGTGCATTTTTGCATTATATGACTATATTCCTTCTGGGAGTTAGTGCATACACAAAGCACATCCTAATTCCTTTCACTCCTCTCCTAACTCCTTCATTCACCTCTTGATCTCCTTCCCTTTTGCAAATGATCTATCTCCTACTATCTATCTTTTATCTTTCTTGTATTATATATCTTTCTATATATTTGGAGTTTCTAATATAAGAGATATTGTATGATATTTAAACTTGGGTATCTGATTTATTTAAAGTTGTGGTCTCAAGGTGCATCCACTTTTTCATGAATGACACAAGTTTATCTTTCTTCATGGCATAGTACTCCACTGTGCATAATTACTTCACTTTCTTTATCCATTCATGTGTTGATGGACATACAGACTACTTTCAAGGTTTACTGTTGTAAGTTGCACTGCTGTTAATATGAGCATGCATATATCATCATAATATGACGTCTTTAACTCTTTTGGGAAGATACAACATGAATAACTGGGTTGAATGAAATTTTGATTCTTAATGTTTTGAGGAGTCTTTATACTGATTTCCATAATGGTTTTAATAGTTAAGTTTCCACGAGTGATGTTGAATATAAGATGTATATATTATATTTATATCAAGTGCTGAAATTAATTTATATTATTTTTCTTGGTGTGACTTCAATTGTTTATAGACCGTAGGAACACATTGATAAATCTAGTTCTTTGTAATTTTTCGTACCAACTGAAACTTCATTCCATTTTCTTTCTTTTTTCATAAGTTTTTAATTTTGGTTTGTTAAAATACATACCCCAGTTTTTTCTTAATGGTAATATGTATCTTCATATCTGGAAATAACTTCAGTCTTTGGGATGCTACTTTTTGCATTATTCAGACAACAGCAGAAGCAGTGTGTGTTTTTTTTTTCCTGTAAATTTAGTTCATTGATATTTGTACATAAGTACCTAGAGTTTACTTTTAGAGTATTCAATAACATTGGTTATAAAATGGAAACATTATATTTTGGAAATAATTAGTTTTAAACTTTAATGATTAACTAAATGGGCTTGTAGTATCTTAAAGCTGCTTTCAGTAGAAATACTTTAGGTATAGAGAACTCCTAAATGGAAATGTTAAATTGTTAGGACTCCTTTTCCTTTCATGGTATTTACATAAGAAAAATCCTCAGGTTTCTCTTTTGCTTCTGTTCTTTTTCCTTACAGCAACCAGTGAGTTCACCAGGTATTTACTGAAAGTTGAATTTCAAATTTGCATCAACATCTAACTTCTTTTCCTTAGCAAGGGACCCTCCTCCCAGTCTTTCTCACATATTTTCATTTTTATTTTGTCTTACTTCATGATCAACACCTGAAAACTGTATATGTGGCATTCCTATCCAGTCTGGTTTGACTTCTGACAATTCCACCTTTTGATGTATGGCTTGCAACAACCAGCAGCATATTGATTATAGCTGGACACGGACACTTTGCCTGGAAAATCGAGTGTACATTCACTGTTATTGATGCACATGCATTCCTTCCTGGATTAGGGGTAAAACTCTCTTAAGATTTAACTCTTCTATAGAGGATTTAATTAATGCAACAGCAAGTGTGTTATGCTTTCCTATGTTTTGCTTCTAAAACAATGTTTCTGCTTTTGAAATAGTGGTCACAAATTTTTCATATTTGTTACTGTTCAATTCAAGCCTGAGGGTAACATCACCACTGTCTTTCTGCTTTACAATAGTGACACTTTGAAATAGTCAAGCCTTTATGGTCACAGGTGCTAAATAAATGCTTGATGACTAGCCTCCAGAGCATGTTGCTTAGTGACATTTAAAACTTTAAAATTTTTCTCTGAATGTTTTTATTTTTTAATCCTGACAAGAGTGCCTTATGACTTAAAAATGGAAAATTTATTATACAGATAAATTCTGAGTTCTTTATCTCCTCCATGAATTGATGTTTAAAACTTTTGCTTTTGAATGCCTTTTGACTGATACTGTCATAGCATCTTCAAGTTTCTGTTCTTATTAAAACAATTGTGTTTTGTTTGTTTAAATCCAGTATTGTTACTGAATTCGGTGCTGCCTTGCTTGATGCACTTTCTGTACACTCCACCTGGGCTTTGGGTGTGCCTTTTGTCACTGCATGTTAAACACATGACAGAGTTTAGAATTGTGGAAGTGAAGGTGGAAAAGCTGCACTGTATGTCAGCAGGGAGTGTGACTCTTTCTGACACAGTTTTCACACTGGGCAATATACCTTTCAAATTCATGGTTCTTTGGTGACTTTTCTTTGAAAATATATCATTTATTACATTGAAAACTGGGATGAACTTTAGAGCGGAAGCTGACATGAAATGCATAAAAGTGGTGTATGTTCAATTTCCGGCAATGTGGGTCCATAGCTAATAAGAGCTCACGTGACACTACCAAGATGCTGCAATTTTCCACTTGGGTTGTCTCTCTGCCATCGAAACAACAAACTACACAGCACATTCCGCTTCACACAATTTATTTTTAAATTGACCTAAAGAAGAGCTAGAAACCAGAAACCAAAAACATAGTGACGCCTGATATTAGAGAGTAAAAGCGATTGTGCTGATCAGTTCTTAATCTTAGTCATGCATTTGTAAACTTGTTTAATGTACAGGTTCTATATTTCCATAAAGTTCTTTGCAGATAGTGTTAACTGTCAAAATACCGTAAGATATGTGGTACCAACTCATTTTCATTTTTGTATGGCCAGATGAATTCTAGAAAAGTAAGGGAACGAATATGAGCAACACACTGCTAGGAAAAACTAAGCATTTTCAGATTGTCAAAGGCAATTTACAGTTTTCAGCAAAATATAAAAATGTGCTTGAAAGTAGGTACTGCTCTATAGTACTATGTAAACTCCTTGAAATTCTCAGAATTATATTTGAATGTTTTATTGAAATACTAAATTTATAGAAACTTTAAAAATGTGTAGCTGGACTATGTTAGTATTTCTACCTTTTATCAAAATTTAATCATTTTTATCATAAAACTTAAGCACAATGTTTAAAACTTTGGAGTTACAAGGTGTATGGCTACAGAATATTGGTTGGAGGAAGCACATACAAGAACTTCTGGAGAATAACACTATTTACTTTTAGCTTAGCCATGAAAACATTCAACTGGAATATCTATCATTTTCATTAGAAGCTCAAAAACTAATCCTTATAGGGAAGGATTCTAATTGTAAATCTAGCGTGGCATGTAAACCCAGCAAAAATCAGTACCTATTAGGTCTGAATTAAGTCATTATTTCAATCACTCCCCAGCTTTAAATACTGACATGCCTGGAGGCATTATCTTAACATTATTATAGAATGAAACCAGATAACATAGAAAACTACATGAACATAGAGCTAACTGTAAAATTTTTCAAAGTATATTCAAGAGGATAAAAGTATAAACTATGCCCCAGAAGTTTCAAAGACCTATTAGATTATCATTAAGTGTTCAACTCTGGCTATGTGAGAAATATGAAGAGACTGAAGGAAAAAAGTAGATATTAACATTTGGGGACTTCAATTTAAGTATAGTAGAAGTGAGATTTTAATATTTCATGTCTT
Source organism: Petromus typicus (assembly GCA_004026965.1). Taxonomy (NCBI): domain Eukaryota; kingdom Metazoa; phylum Chordata; class Mammalia; order Rodentia; family Petromuridae; genus Petromus; species Petromus typicus. Next base: position 17,700 of record PVIR01013766.1, read on the forward strand.
GTATGTCTTATTAATTTCAATCCTGACAATAATTCTATAAAATATGAAGATGGTTCATGTCAGAATATTAAGAATATTGCCTCGATTCACAGAGGAATTGTTAACAGGGATATTTTAGTGTGAGTCTACTTCCCACTAAAACTAATGCTGTCTCCACTGTGCGTGTGCATTTGCATGTATATGGGGACACACATACCCACACACTGCAAGTTCAGAGACGGAAAGGATGACAGAGGATATGATAAGCCCGTATGGGATCCTTGATAATAGATGAAGAAATGGAAGCAGGATGGGACTGGGGCCTCACATGGAAGTAATGGCACCAAAAAAAAAAAAAAAAAAAAAAAAAGACATGTAAAAGCTCTTTACTACATGACATTTCTATAGTTATCTTCTAAATTCTATAGCTTTTTCTAAATTCATCCCTGGATTTCAAACCTCCTCATATTTGAATAGTTGTCTTAAATTTCAAACTATCTCAAAGAACCTTCCACTGTACCTGTCCTTTTCATCTAATAGAGATAGCGGTCTTTATAAGATGTGCATTCATACCTTTATTTGTTTCCTCTGTCTCTATTTATCACATGACTATCCACCATGAAACCTCTGGGTGCTAAAGATGTGTTAGTAAGCCAAAACAAATGTTCTGTCTTCTTGGAGGCTGGCTGTAGTAATCACAGTCACACATTGTATAAGGAAGAGAACGCATTCTGACAAGTGTGTTATTAGATGATTTCATCATGTGTGAACCTCTGGAGCACACTTACATGTGATGGATAGGTCAGTGGCTCACTGTAGCCTCTTCATGCAATCAATGGACATAGTGAGCACAAAGTGTGTCAGGCAGCTGCCAGCAAACAGGGCATACTAGGGCCTAAGCTCTACAACTCAGAGGTAAAAACATTGGTTTTGTAGAACAAAGCAAACCATTTTTATCATACATTTTTAGTGTACATGGAAGGATTACACTCAAATAATTTATGGTGCAATAAATACATAAACCAATGAGCAGTTACATATTATAATAATCAGTTACTGTAGTATTACATTGTCTATACATTCATATGGCTAGAGACACAGTGAGTCTACATACCAGTGTCTCCACAAGACATAGGTATTGCACTGTACTCACAGGTATGACATCTCTAGGAGACAGGATTTTCTCACCTCTGTTACTATTTTATGGCATTGCTATTGACTATACAGTCTGTCATTCACCAAAATGTCATCATATAAATCCATGACCACTTGGGAAAGACTGCTGTAGACATGAGTGAATTTCAGGCTCTAACCTGGTGTCTTCTAGCTGTTAAGTTATCACAAGGTGGGCATGACTGGGCCTGGAGGCCTCAGCTGATGTGTGCATTAGTTTCCCAGCCCAGTCTGTGAGTCCAGTGTGATAAATATTTAATGTATAGTAACAGAGCTGTAGTCTTTTCAGAGTCTCTGCAATGATGTTAATTTTCCCCAGCCCTATCTCTGCTAGCATACCTCTAAGTAGTTATAGAAGGTCACATTTTCAGTAGGCAAGGGATTATCCAAGCAGCCACATGTGGCTGGACTTAGCTAATGACACGGAGCTGTGAGATATACCAACTATTCACTTAGAGAATTTGCATTTTAAGAGAAAAAATAAAGTTTAAATACATTTCCTTAGAGATATGGCTTTAGAAGAATTCTTTTAATATAATCCCAACCAAATTAAAAAACCCACATCTTCATAAATTCCTAGGAACAAATCATGCATGCATTTTAAAATTCATGGCTGTTATAGCTCACACTGACTCGCTCTACATATGAAGTCATCTGTCTACACAAAGTTAAATGGCACTGGTTAAAACTGACTTGAGAACTCTACAATGCTTTTCTATCAAACATTTTCTAGGTATCAATGACATAAGTGTATTTGCTTAGGAAATTTGTATTTGTAGTATACTGACATATCCTGGCTAAATAGAACAAAAAATTTTTAAAATATATAATTTAACAACATTATTCTTGAATAATTTAAAATGAAGTGAAGGGAGAGGGCAGTCTCAAGTGACTGAGCGGTATACATAATATTGGAGAAGTTAAGCTTCAAATATGCAGCAAAACACAATATTATATGAACAGAAAGGTCTGTGTCTGCCTCAACCTGATAAACAAGTGGAAGGAGAGAAATATCTCATGTAAACAGTAACTGTGGGGTAGGCGGAACTGCAATGGAAAAGTATTAAAGGGACATAGAGCTTTTAAAGAGCAAAATGTAAATAAAGAAAATGGTTTGTTATCATATTCATTTCTGTGTTATCATCTGAAGACTTTGCAAAGATTTATGTACCTTGGAATTTCCATTTCACAGAAGTTCACAAAAAATTGTTTTAGAAAGTTATATTCAAAATAATATTCATCATGCTTAAAATTCTGAGTTTTGCTTTAATTTTCTTAGACTGAATATTGCTAAATTTCTATTTTAAAATATGTACAAATATTCATTCTCAATAATAATATTAAAATATATATTCTCAGGTCTTGGTATTAATTTTTTTTTACCACATAGAATATGTAAAGTTTCTTCTTTCCCTTCTTGATTATTAATAAGTATGGTTATTTCAATGCATAAAAAGCAAAAAATGAGCTTAGCTATAAGAAGAAAATGAGATAGCAAATATTTTTTGCTTTAAAAATTGATAGTATATCAAATATTTGAGATATATTTTACTACAATTATGTATAGGTGAAAAGAAATAATCAAGAACTAGTCAAAATTACTTTGGTTTCAGTTTTTTATATAAAAAAGAAATAACTACAATTCAAACCAAACCAAAGATAAAGACAGTGATTTGGTAAAGGGGATCAGAGCAACAGTAATTTTAATACATTAAGATATAAAAAATCATCAGTATTCTATGATTTACTGGACAGACTGTATTTTACTGGGTCTAATTTATTGATGTTTCTCTGTACCATAACCTTTAGTGGCCTCTCCCATAGTACCTTGACGTGGCCATGTGACTAGCTAAATGAGACAACAAAAGTGACATAAAATCAAGTTTGAAAATGTCTTAAGTAGTTGTTCTAGGTGAGGCCTCAGTCACTTGAGTGAGGAGACCGCAGGTATCCAGTCTTATTGGAATTACTGGTGACAAGGAGAGTTCCTTACCATCTTATACACTACTGGAAATGAATGTCTGCTGGGTTGGGCCACACAAGAATGGACATAAATCAGGTAGTCAGCACAAACTGATGTGATATTCTTTTCTTAGGAAGTAGACCAGTGTTTTCTTATTGTTAACTGACAATATATTTAAATACTGAAAATAGGAAAATCTGACCCTAACATTAACATATCTTTCCTGCATCTTGAATCCTTCGATGAGAATAATCAAGACTCATAATTTTAATGGATGTGTAAGTCAGCACATTTTGATATTTGAGAAGTAAAATAATATACATCAGGGCTAGGTACTTAGCTCAGTGGTTTTGACACCTGTCCTGCAAACGCAAGGGCCCAGGTTCGATCCCTGGTAACCACATACCACAGTGCCTCATTCCTGTAATCCCAGAACTTGGGAGGCAGAGGCAGGAGGACTGCTGTGATTTCTAGGCCCACATAGTGAGCCTATATAATGAACTCAGGGTCAGCCTGAACTACAAAGCAAGACCTTGTCTCAAAAACAAACAAACAAACAAAAAAACAAAACATGGTATATATTACCAACTATGATAATGCTAATGATTTTCCTACTCAATTTATGTTTAAGGACACGTCACCAAAAGAGGTATCCAATTTTATTTAAAATTCAAAACATCAAGTTAATTTTTAAACATTTATACTGTGTTGAACAACTAAGTTAATTAAGGTATAATTTTATGTATAAGTAATGGATATATCTTATGGTAATGCAGTTTTAATGTTTATGTCAGCATTGACCTACCCAAGTTGGAATTTTAAGTGTTGATCTGGGTATTTTGGTTCTAGCACTGTGAAAATGCATGAAGTTCAGGAAAATACCATTTTAAAATTCTCCCTTACACTGTCTTCTTCCAAATCTTTCTCCATCAGGCACGTTAACTGATCCTTTGACAAAGTTGATAGTGTATCCAAGTCAGCCAGTGCCTGTGTGCTTATAGACCCAGTAACAATGGATATTTCCATTTCCAAAACATTGTGTGAGATTGGAAATTTTATGTTTAAGTAAAAAAGAAAATATTGCAGTAAAAGATTCATTGTCATTAACTCCCTTCCAATTACTTTCCCTTGTTTTGGACACGTATAATCTCATCATTATAGCTACTTTTTGAAACAGTTCTAGAACCCTTCTTTAGTGGTTTCTCTTTAGTTGTGTATTCTACCTAGACCTCCTGATTCTACCCGGAACACTTGCCTCTTATTTTGAAGAAAAGCCAGAAATAACATGATGTCAGAAAGTGGCGAGAATGATGGAATAAGTGTGGGCAAAGCAAGAAAGGGGAATTTTTTCAGGGAGGCTAATGGCAATTTTTTATTTACTACAATCATTTTTTAGAAGTTTAAACATTCAACATAACATCATCCCTCATCTTGCCATATGATATACAAATGTCCTCATCTTTGAATTTTTCTATGTATCTATATTTTACAGAAGTGAAAACAAAGATCCAGAGCAATTAGCTATAGTGTTTTCCAAATCATGATGTTAAACCTAGGATGGGAACTCAGGCTTTCTAACTGTTACAATTAGTAGATTCTCAGATAAATTAAGCTAAGGCATGTATTTCCCTTTTTCTCTCATGTGATGTAGAATTACTACTTTGATAACATTTTACATTTTAATAAATATTTATAATTGCAAATATTTGTACTATGTCTATGCTACATATTAAACATATAAAAAATACTCATTTAAAATAAGAAAATTTGTTTTGAATGAAACTAAGTAGTTTTGTTCCAGATACCTGGTAATACAGTTTCTCATTAAACTATTAAGATTTTGCAAGAATAGAACCATATGAAACATTGGCATGTATGTATGTGTGTATGTGTGTGTATTTATATGTGTATGCATATGTATTCATATATATACATACCTGTATATTATTTCATAATATGTTTAATATTTAGTTCAAGTAATTTTGGTGAAACATTTGTTCCCTGGAAGGATGAAAAATGCAGAGCATGATAAAAATGTCAGATGTAGGGACTGTTCTTAGTATATTTTTTTAGGATAGGAAAATGATGGTTAGTAAATTTACAAAAACTAAAACATATCTCTAGCCTTGGGAGAGGAATGACTGAAATGTAAACTAAAATGAAACTCCTCTCGGGACAAAATAATTTAGCTTCATGAACAGCTGCACCTGTGAGGGTCAAGCATATGAGCAATTAGAATTAAGCAAGTTGATTTTAATATGCTTTAGTAACTGCGGTTGATCTCACAGAGCTGCTGTTTACTGTACATCAAGAAACAATTTAGGATCCAGTTTAAAGCAAAGTTTATAATCCTTGTTTAATGGATTTTGGTACCTCAGGCAATATACTGCTGTAAAAATGATTAAAATGTGTCCTGTCCCTGTGTAATCAATAAAACCTTTCTTGAAAATTAGTTAGGTGCCAAAGTCTCCTCAGCAGGCTTGGCAGTGCTGTGTCTGTAGAATTCCAAATAAGCCATCTATCATTATTTCCATATATAAGGTTCATTAGACACCTCATTCTTTATCTTATTAGCACCGAAGTCAACTAAACAATCAAATTAAAAGGTCACCTTTAACAATACCTAGTTATACCCAAACACACATCAAGACATTGTTAACACACTGTGTTCAAATGCAGTGCTAGGAATGTCTAGAGGCAATGAAGTATTTTTATAAAAGGACTGAAAATAATTGAAGTTAAAATTTTCTAATGTTACATTTTAAAGATATAATTATATTTTATTATTTAAACTAGTGTAACCAAAAACACTTTATTATGGTAGTTGTCTTAATTAAAAGGTTTTTCTTTGTATAGTATGAAATTGAATTTCTAAGTTTTATGAAAAATGGATACAATCAGTAACTTCGGTGCTACTTTCATTTTTTTTAAAGATCATAGATTGCAAAGTGAAGTTAGTAATCTATTTAAAGTCACTTACTGACCCTAGCATTTTATGGTAGAGCTTGAACTTTATTTTATAGCAGTTGATACTTTTGGGGGCATTTATGACTTAGACATTTATATAAATTTATAATTAAAGTTTAATTTTCACATGAATTAACATTTTATCCACCTGTCAACTTCTGTATCTAAGTGAAACTGAAGAGAAATGCCTACATTCTCCAGAAAAGTACTAGTTGTCACTCAGCTTGTCACATGAAAAATACAATCTATAAATGAACAAATTTTAATACACAATTATTAATTGACCTTTGCAACTGTATTTTTTCTAATATTAAATTTTATTCTAATGTTCTAATTCCTTCAATTTCAATATAAAGATTGGTCAGTACAAATTAATTCCTTTTTAATCACATTGTCATAAGCTTATTTCAGTCTGATGTCTTTTAAATCTCTCATCAGATTGTGTAATAAATTATAAAAACAATTATTGTATGGGATCTATCAGAAAAGGTTTCAACAGTTAATAGCTGGGGATGAGGAAAAGTACCTCTTGTTGAAGACAGTTCCATGGAATATTTGTATTGCTTCACGACACAAATGTGAAATAAGTACCCATGATTCATTTTGTGCAAATGCTGCTCCATGAAGCTTAAGCTCCTTTAATCTCATCACCTCAACAGAGGAGTTGTCCTGCTATCACTGTGTTTATTTTTGCATTGACAATTTTAGGTTAATAAGGTCCCTCCAATTCCCTTTGCCTAAGGGATAGAATACAGTTAAGACAGGTAAATCATGATGTTGTAAAGTCAAGGTTTGTTTTTCACTTTCTTATGAGATTAAGGACAATATATTAAAAATGTAACAGAATCATTGTGACTCTATGCTCTAAAATAATTTTTGAAAGAAGTAAAGAATGGTCAGAAAAGATGCCAAAAGTGAAGAGAAGGAAGAAGAGTTTAAAGAAAAGATACTGAGAAGCAAAGTGATGAGCTACTTGGAAGGATAGCAAGAGGCTTAAGAGGTTTCTTTTAGTTGGTCTTGAACATTTGGAGAGTTGGTTTTATTTTGTTCCCTTTTTTTTTGTAGAAAAGATAAAATATCAATAATCCTGGGTTATTATTAATCTAAATAAAAGCTATAAAAAGATGTTATCATTTTTTCAATTTTTGTTATTGTTGTCTTTTTTAAAAATCTTTATTGGTACATTAAATATACACATCATGATTGCACTCCATAATGGGGATTTGTACCAGGGACTGTGTTGTTTTGTTTTTTACAATTGAAGTCTTGCTATATAGAAGAAACTTTCTGCACTTCTCCCAACATCTCTTTCTGGGAGCTTCTGTATCACATGGTAACTATACTTAGGAGTAATGTCCTTGGAAGTTGCTAAGAAAGTAGATCTAAATGTTCTCGCAAACAAAAATATGGTCTAATTAACTTGATTTGATCATTTAACAGTGAAAATGTATATCAAAATATCACATTGTGCATTCTAAGTATACATGAATTTTATTTGTCTATTATTCTTCAGCAGTGCTAATAGAAAACAAAACAAAAAAATGAGGTCAAGTATACAGTCTTGCTGAATCACTATGTAGTCCAAAGTGAGCTTAAACTCTCAATATTCCTTGCCTCAGCTGCCCAAGGTACTTCAATTATTGGTGTACACAATGATATCTGAGTAGATTGAGTATCTTTAAAAACAGAACACTATATGTTGAGATTATGATTCTTTGTCACTGGGTTTAATAATTAAAATTATTTTTAAAAATGCGTATATTGCTAGTTGAGTATTTTAGTTGTTGAAGTGGGTGGAATTAAAAATTAAAACAATATTAAAGTTAATAATAAACCAGTTATGAGAGAAATTTGGGAGGAGTATTCTGTGGAAGTAAATGGTTGATGCTGGTAATGATAATGAACTTAGGTCCTGGCTGTGGACAATAGCCTGGCCTCTCCTCTGCTGTCTCCATGGATTCCATCTAAGGACACACAGACCCACGGCTCCTCCAACTCTCTCTTTTGAAAAACTCCAGTGATGTGAAAGAGTTTAGACCAATGTGTGCCTTTCAGTTCATTAAGCCTGTGAGTGTCTTAGAATCAGAAACATGCTAAATTTTTACTGATTTGGACCCACCAGAATTTCTTTTTCATTAATGCTGTTTTAGAATTCTAGCTGCAATATGTTTAAGCAAATATACCTGATGTAAGATAAATCTATTGAATGCCAGCCCCTTACTCCTCTATTAGTGGCAGTAGTGACTCTCTCAAAAAATTATTGCAGATTAAGTGCAAAATGCCTACCAAAATATTTGGCCTATCTTCAGCGCTTAGTCAATGATAACCATTCTGATTACTATAGTTAGCTTTCCAGATGAATTATTCTTTTAATGGGTTTTATAGATCTCTAGAGTATTTTTCATCCTTTGAAACCTGTTTCAAGTTTGCTTGCTTCTTGAACAATTTTATTGATGGGAAATGACATTCAACTCAAACTGAAAAAAATCAACAGTTCATTTGGGGGTTGAATGGAAAGCATAGGAAATAAGAAACACAAGGAAAGATAACCCTACCTATAACACAATAGCGATCGTGAGGAATAGAGCTGAGGCACAGGGATACAGGGGACTCACTGAGCTAAGTGATTCTTTCTGTCCTCACCTTTTTAAGGGACTCTTGCTAATCTGGGACTCTGCATGACATCATAGAGTAAGGGGTGAGCTCTGCACAGTGGCATGGAGGTGACAGACAAGAGAAATCTGTCTCTGTGAGGGCAGGAGAATATTGCCATCAGCCTTTTACCTAAGGAATCCATTTACATTCATTTATATTCATCTATTTAAAAGTTACTGAGCACCTGAGGCTAGAGGTGATAATGAGAACAATACAGATGAGCTCTGCTGGAAGCTGACAATCTAATATGACAGATGATGAGGTGGGAGTGAAGGGTACACTGGGAACACACAGGCAAGGTCCTGATGGAGGCAGAAGTGGACAAACCAGATGATTTCCCACATTATTTGGAATGTTTCTTATCCATCAAGAGAAGAAAACTCAGGAAGACTTGTCATCTCTCCATGCTTCTGAAACATATGCCTTTTTACCAAAGAAGTAAAGTTACAGATTTACTTTTCTAAAGAAAAAACTGTGGAGCAGAATGTCTATTAACATGTGGGAGGCAGTAGTTGATGAAGTGCTGCCATTCCTTGAGGGGTGTGTGTGTGTGTGTGTGTGTGTGTGTGTGTGTGTGTGTGTGTGTCTGTGTGTGTGTTTGGCCCCACGCTGGCTGTAGTGACACCTAGTGGTCTCTAGAGATTTCCAGGAACGAGGAGAACTGAACTTTTCAGCTGCACAGTTGTCTGCCATCCCGGACTGAGAACACCTGAATCCTGGCTAGATATTAAAGTGCATCTTCCACTTGTTTCTTTCCATGTGAGGCCTCAAGGAAGAAAAAACTGGTAGCTAAATGGTTTTGATTCTTTCTTATGAAACTGCAGGGCTAATCTTCTATAAGCTGAAGTCAACTGCCATAGTAAAGAAAACTACACAGTTGCAATATTTTTGACTCACAACATTTTATATCTAAAGTGTAAAAATATTTAACAAGTCAAGCATAATAATGCCATTTTTTATACATTCAGTTGTTTGGTTTTCATTTTTAAAGTATTTATTGTAAAGGCTATTGCTTTGATTCATTTAGTAATTTATCTAGGAAACCACTCTGTATCAGTTTATGAGCATATCTTTCAGGGATGCCTGTTCCTCCATTATATAAGAATGCCCAAATTTAGTCATCATATATGATTGGGCTATTTTTTATTTCCAGTATTTTACTATGAATGACTGAATTTGAGAACTTGAGTTACTGTGTTTTAAAAGGTGCATCTGTTTTCTTTGTAAATTTGGAGAAGTTAAATTAGGAGTGTGTTCTTCCAAGTGTTTAATGAGTATCTTTTTAAAGGTGATGTGTAGTTTCATTTACACTAAGTTCTGAGAATACATTTTGTATAAATTTCATAGTGTTATACACAATAGTATTTGTTTCAGGACTTAGGATACTTTCTATTATTATGAATATTTCACTTAAATTGAAAAGCTCTTGGGAGGCCAGGGATTTAGCTAAAGGGTACCACACCTACCTGGGAAGCACAAGAGCCCAAATTTGATCATTGGTACCACACACATGCTCGCTCATGCACACACACACACACACACACACACACACACACACACACACACACAAAGGGAAAAACTCTCTTGCTGTATGAATACCTATTATATCTGCTTGATGCATAGTGTTCAGTTCTATTCCTTTGCTTACTTTCAGCCGGTTTGTTCTATTTCTAAAAGAAGAACTGTGGAAATCTTTATAGTTATGTATCCGTTTTTATTTTTAGTCCAGTCAACTTTTTGCATGTATTTTATATTCATTCATGATTGTTATAAAATGAACAATTTTTCAATTATGCAAATTATACTAACTTCCTCTAGGCAAAACATGTAGCTTTATATGAAAAAATGTATCCAATATCACTGGTCATTTGAGAGATGCAAATCAAAACAACGAGATAGAGTAATGGGAACAGAGATAATTAAGATGTATCAATAGTGGTGCAAATTTTCAATGTCGATTGCAATCATGATGTGTATATAAAATGTGCCAATAAAATCAATTAATTAATAAAAAACAAACATAAAATAACACTGAGACTTTGTCTCACTACAGAAAATATGATTATCATCAAAAATCAACCATAACAAGTACTGGTGGGGCTATGGGGCCAAAGGAACCCTGCTCCATTGCTTGTGGAAGTGTAGACTGATGCAATCACTGTGGAAATCAGTGAGGAGATTCCTCATACAACTAAAAATAGTGGTTCCATTTGATATATTCCCCAAAGAATTAATAGCATCATATCCCCAGAAATATATGCAAACCCATGTTTATAGCCCCACAGTTTTTAATAGGAAAGTCTTGGGAACAGCCTAAATGCCCATCAATGGATGAATGGACTAAGAAGACAGTATTTTTATACACTAGAGTACTACTCTGTTATAAAGAAAGAAAAACATGCAACATTATAGATAAATAGATGGGCTGTACTTTGAGGCCATATTCTTAAATGAAATAAATTGGTTATACAAGTTTAAGTAGCAGATTGTTTGTCTGGTGTGAGAAATAAGAAATATATAACAGGACCAAAATATATGATAGACACTGGGATACGGAAAAAAAGTTTCATATAGGAAGAAGAATAAGGAGAGAGAGAGGGGGGAAAGGAAAAAGGGAAAGGGGAAAAAAGAATAGCAGCAAAAAAGGGAAACAAAATTTTTGTAAATAAAGAGACAAGTTGAGGAGGGGGTGAAGGTTGGGGAGAAAAAGAAGAATCAAGATAAATTATGTACAAGTACAAATTCCAGATGATGAATGTGATCAATATATACATATACGAATATAAGGTGTATATATAACAGTATCTGTAATGATATGTAACTATAAATATAAAATGTACAATAAAATTAATAATGAAAGAAAAATACAATTCCTGAAGAAGTAAAAAAAACCCAAAAAACACAAAACAACACACTTAAAAACTCCATTTCTGGTAGAGAGAATGGAAACTTAAAGAAAAGCTTTTATGATAGGATAAAAATATTAAAAATTAACATATGCAAACCTTGTGCATCAAAACCCACAAAATATTATTAAGATAAACATAAAAGCAAAAATAATCAGGCACATACTAAGAATCACAAAAATCAATTTAAATACCATCTTGAAAATGTGTAAATTTTGCAAAAACTCTAATCATAGTTACAGTAGATTTTTCCTGAATTAGCAACCTGAGGTTTAGAATTATATGGAAATTGTTATGAACTTAAATCTAATACCAAAATCTTTAAAATTTCTTGGCTTAGATAAAGATTTTTGAGACACAAAAAATTATATATAAAAACAAGTTGGCTGTATCAAAACTAAAAGTTCATTGTTAAATGACATTTTAAAAATGAAAATACCATGCAGAGGTTGAGTTAGTGTTTCTGATAAGGATTTGTATTCAGCATTTGGTAAAAACCTGATAGACAATAATTACAGAAAAGACTCCAAGGGTCCCATTAGTCCATTAAAAAAAAAGAAAGTGCCAAAAAACTCCTGAAGACAGTAAATCAGAGAGGAAAAAAAAATGTGTGGCAAGAAAGAATGTGAGATATTCTCCATCATTTTTTGTTATGGAGGTGCACAATAAAACTACAGTCATAATCCACTATCTCTTATTATGATTGTTAAAAAAAAACCCCAAACAAAAACAACAACCTGAGGTTTAAAAAAAAAAAAAAGACAGCATGCCAAAACAAGTGACAACACCAAACTCCATATTATAGGATCACCAGATCATCCTTTTGTCTGTGAAAGTGAAATGTTGTTTTGCCACATACATAAACCATACAATCCAGGGATCTTATTTCTAGGTATTTATCAAGAGAAGAGAAAACATATTCCCATGTGTGTCAGGAGAAATCCTGTTTTGGAAAATTAATCGGACACTTGGGACTATGACTGGGCTGAGCTTTCCTGCCTGCAGCCTAGCTATGACATAGGGATCCAAAGACTCAACTCTATCTTCACCTCTGGGAATGACAGAGACCCCAGTGGTCCATGAGCTGTGATGCTCCAGGGAAGAATGACACTAGGACCTTCATCTACATAATTCTGCATTGTTCTCAGATGTAAGAACATACTTCCCTGAGTGAACTGTTGACCTGTTATATTTATTACTCCTGATGTATAGAAACTACTGCCCTCTGAGTGACCCGCAACATTTGTTGCTCTGGATATACTGAATAGAAGGTGTGGCAAGCTTGGGTCTGCTGTCTTTGCTCTCTAAAGTAGCATGGATCAGGCCCAAGCTCAGCTTCTTCTCCAAGTCTCATATCTGCCTATTTATGAATTATTGTGTCTTATGTTGTCGGACTCACATGAGACTAGAACTTAACTGGAAAAGTTCTAGTTATGTCCCCTTTCCCTGTTGCCTACACCTGTGAAAGTGGATTTTTGTGGTAATTTCATTCATAGACAGCATAGTCATAGACAGTGTATTGACTATGTCTTGATGTATAACAAATTATATAATGGTCACTGGGCCAGTTGTTTCCTCACCTGGGAGAACCTTGTCCACATCCTGTCATGCAAATCATCATACCCATCTCTAGGGTATGACAGAGACATCGGTATTTCTATATTTATAGCAAAAAAATGAAGACTCAGGATATGTGAATATCTGCATCAGGTATGTTTATCTTGGTGGTATAATTTATCAGTTTTTAAAATGAAATCTTTGCTATATTTATCTACTTATAAGAGAGGAGGTAGAGAGAAATAAAATACATTTCTAAGTGCCCTGAACTAGATCAAAAGACCAACATTTAGTACAGTTTCTGTTGCTGCTGTCTTGGTAACATAAGGCAAGGGTTTAATGCTTGTCAGTTTCAGTTAATCTTTCGTATAAATTTGAAATATCATCTTCCCCACTTACTTGCTTTGGCTTTGTGAAAATTTTATGTGTAAGAAAGAAATAATAAAATAATTATGTTTAGGAAGAGACAGTTGAAAAGGGATAGATTGCAAAAAATTATTTGCACAAATATCAAAGTTTTGCATTATAAAAATTGGAGTACTTAGCTGATCATGTCTGTCTATAGATTTTTTGTTTCTCTCCAAATCAATGTATGCTCATGGCATAGTGCTTATTTATTTCTTTAAAACAGGTTTACTAAGGCACAGTTTTAGAAACTCTTGAATTATGATCAAGCTTATATTCCTGGGAAAATAGATTTCTTCTCTCAGCTTCAGTTTTCAGATCTTTGAAGTGATAAGGGGGTAGAAAATTACAAATTTCAGTGTTTTCTTTGGAACAATTTAGATTGCTGTTAATCATGTATAGAAAGAGAGATTTTTGGGAAGGCTATCTGTTGTGGTTTCAAAGGAAGGTATATTTACATGTCATTGCACATTAGAGAAATAGGAAATAATTACAATAAAAAGTAGCATTAATTGAGTTTTATGAGGTATAATTGATTTTGTAAAGAAAAGAAATAATATAAAGTGATTATCTACATATATGTTTTTATTCTTTCCTTGATCCTAACAATATCTGGAATACATATTACATTCTTGCTAAATATCTTCAGTGCAATTCAAGTTTCTATGTAGATAATACAGTTTAAGCTCTTTATCAAGACATGAAAGGTTCTTCTTGTTAAACTCTTTATCTTTCCACTTTGAACATAACCCGAGATGCTCCCACCCTGACATCTCTGATAAAACTGAACGAAGCTACTGAAGGAATCATGTTTATCATTCCCATTGCCTAGAAGTTGTGTATTCACTCATTTTCCAAAAAATTACTTTAGGAAACTTCTCTGGGAAGATATTTTTTCGATTTTTTCTTCCAATGAATTTTGTGCACTGGGATCAACCTCATTTAATTTGAATTAGTAGCACATTGACTAACTCTTAGCGCATACTTGTATGTGCTTAATATATGCTTAATTAATAAATAGTCATTAAATCACAGTTTAGGCACCTCTAAAATAATGTCACTTTTTTAAATGTTAATTTTCTAGATGAGATAGTGCGTATGTCAGTGTTTATGTACTATATTTATGTATACTTAAGTTTCATGTTGCTGAAGAATGGCATAAAACATAAATCTTAATCTCCAGTAATGCTTTTATAAATCATTCTTTATTTTACAATGAGTAATGCTAAAAATGAAAGGAAATATTGTATTTTCCACCAAATGGCTAAAAATAGGTTTTTTTTAAACAGGACTGAGTGATTACACAAGCTTTGCTATGATGATGTCTTACCAATTATTAATAATTTATTTCAATTTTTTGAACATTTAATGTCAACTACTATTAGCAAGTGCTAAAGTGGATATGATGAAATTAATTATGTTACATTTTATTATGATCTTCTGGCAGTAAATATCCTATTGGTTATCTGCTTCAGGAAAGGACTAATCAAGAGGTATATTTTAACCAACATTTAAATTTTGTGAGATATTAAAATTATATTTAGATTGTACCAAAGAAATAAAATTTGCAACTCTTTGAGTCTTGATGTACTAAAAAGTTAACATTATTTTTAAATAAGTCAATTTATTCACTATGCATTGAAAAAATAAATATTTGAACACATTGTCGTCAGTTAATAAGCATCTGTAAAAGATGTGCTCCCAGTTTTGAAGAAAGACAACATCGCAGATTTGATAGTTTGGTAATGATTTTGATAGAAAATCAAAACAGTAATGGCTGGCTCTCTACAGAGCAGTGTTTTTTCATGACAACCTGACACATAAATTTTTAATACTGATGACAAATTTCTCAAGATTTCTATTTGCAAAAGAGTTAAAGTGGAAACAGTACATGTACAACTCATAAAGCTTTATTTCCTACATTTATTTAGAATTTATTTTCATAATTCTTGTCCTTATTTAGGTTGGGTTACCACCATCTGTTTTCCCTTAGAACTCTTTAAGACACTTCTGTAAAGTGCTGATACAGAGGAAAGAATATCTAAACTTCTATGTATTCACATGTTCAAAGCTTATCTTAAATTCTTTGACAAGGAAATATGTATGAGAAGTGGAGACGTGTACCGTATCAGTTAGTTGTCATGATGACTGAGAATTTCAGTGAGAAATGTATAAGTTACGTAACATTTTGAAAGGAGGTCAGACTAAGTAGGAATGAAGAACAGGAAGTGGATTTAGGTGCCGGGCATATGCATGACTCAACATGTGCTCCTGAAGAAGAGAAATTTTATATAGAGCCAACCTTGAAAATTAGCAGTAGGAAGTTTTAAAACTCATTTGAATATTTAGTGTTATGTATAGACATGACCTCATCGTCAGTTGATGTGAATTTGGTAGGATAATTATAATGTAGAAAAAGTATAGTAGTACTCAGTGAAGACTTAGATATAAAATATTTTAATGTAAGCAGAGTAATACATGAAGATAATAAAGCGTCCAGACTTTTGGAAGGACTTGCAGTAAATATGAAATCTCTACCTTACAACACGAGGTCCACTGTAGTTGAGATTTTCTTCCCAAATTCTTCATTTCTGTGCTTGAAATATCTTCCCTCAAAAATCTTATGTTTTGTTAAACTCAGGTCTCTGTTCACATACCACGTATTTATTAATAGCTGCATCTCCTTCTACTTTGGGTGACTTTTCTGATTTTACTTGCCACAGTCTGTCCCTATAAAATACTTGTATCCCTTCTTTTTATTGACTTCCAGTATCTCTTATTTTTATATGATTTTCACAGCAGAGGCTGTCTTTTTTCTACCTGTTTCTCTTTGGTGTTTAGAACAGTGTTAGGCACTTTCTAGGAATTTGTAAAGTATCCATTAAATAAAACAGTAAAAGTATTTTGAATAATACAAGGTACAGTGGTTGATCTTGGTTAATGACAATCGTTAAAATTTGAAAATTTATTAACTATTGAGAGTTTACTTATGACATTCTTCCTATGGCACTCAGGCTCCAATTAAATGCAAATTGGAGTTGTAATGATATGATATGTAATGATATATGATTTTTTGTATACTATATTCTTAATTATTATATTTTTATATTGATTTATTACCCTCACAATGATAGTGAAAATAGAGTGAATAAAACTTCTTAATCACAATATTATTCAATCCTGACTGATAAAGGGGACCTAGAAATGTATTACCAAGAAAACCACTAAATTTAAGTTATATTAAAAATTTAACACTTTTAATTTAGAATAATTTTGGATCTACCTAAAATTTGGAGTGTAATAGAGATATTTCCTATACATCTTTCATTTACCTTCTGCTAATGTCATTGTGTAATGTAAATGTTAAAACCAATAAATAATTATTGATACAATGGCTTTAAACTGTCAGCCTTCTTTGAATTTTGTCAGTGTTTCTACTCATGATCTTTTTTGCTTCTAAGATCTAAAGTAATACCACATTTCATATATCAGAATTTCTCTCGTGTCTTCTGTAATACACCAATGTTTCTTAGTCTTCTTTGTTTAAAAATATCTTACATATTTTATGCAATTAGAATTTAATCCTTCCTTAAAATTAATGTAAAATTATAAATTTTTGTACATAGTATATTTCATGATAATAATCTTGTAAGATTTATTTAGATAAAAGTCTAATTATGATTCTGTTTTAATTGGTTTATAGCTCTTCTTTTTTGGAGTGAGATGAAATCTCACTCTCTCAAATGCTCAGAATGTTGAGTCTTTTTTCATGTTTATTTACTCTTTGTACTTCTTCATCTGAAAAATATATATTCATGTAAAAAGTCCATTTTGGAATTGATTTTTTAAATTGGAGGATCTCATTTATTGTTTAAGTTCTTTATATATACTAAATATTAATCCTTTTTTTGAGGAATAGTTGGTAAATTTTTTTCCCCCATTCTGTGGGTTGTTTCTTTACTCTATTGATCATTTATATTGCTGTGCAAAAGCTTTGTAATATGATGAGATCTGAACTGTTGATTCTTTGTAGAATTTCTTTGTCCTTGGGATTTTGTTCATAAAATCCTTACCTACACCTATGTCTTCAAG
Source organism: Petromus typicus (assembly GCA_004026965.1). Classification (NCBI taxonomy): domain Eukaryota; kingdom Metazoa; phylum Chordata; class Mammalia; order Rodentia; family Petromuridae; genus Petromus; species Petromus typicus. The sequence continues at coordinate 35,397 of PVIR01013766.1, forward strand.
AGTTTTACCTGTTTTATCCTTCAGCAGATAGTTTCTGTTTTAATATTTAGATCTCTGATCTATTTTGACTTAGTTTAGTGCATGATGAGAGATACTGGTCTAGGTTTGATCGTCAATTATCTAGAAAGCCAATTTTCCCACCACCGTTTTTTTTTTTTTTTTTTTTTTTTTTTTTTTTTTTTTTTTTTTTTTTTTTTTTTTTTTTTTTTTTTTTTAAGGTTTTTTGAGACAGGGTCTCGCTTTTGAGGTTCAGGCTGGCCCTAAACTCAGCCTTAAACTCACATCTCAGCAATCCTCCTGCCTCTGCCTCCCAAGTGCTGGAATTACAGGCGTGAGCCACCACGCCCGGCACTGTGGTATGTGGTACTGGTTGCTTCTGGGGTGAGTCTCCACGCCCAGTATTGTTATGTGGTTACCGGGGATTGAACCTGGGTTCTTGCGCTTCCAAGACAGGCCCCGGAACCACTGAGCTATATCCCCGGCCTCCCACCACCATTTTTTGAAGAGGCTGTTTTTCTTCTAGTGAAAGTGTTTGGGCCCTTTATCAAAAAGAAGATAGCTGAGTGTGCTTGGAGTTATTTCTGCATCTTCTCGCTATTTGTTCCATTGATCACTGGGTCTGTTTTCTTCTCAGTACCATGATGTTTATATTTTTTACAGTAGCTTTGTAATATGGCTTCGAATCAGAAATTATGATGCCCTTTGCCTTGTCTTTGTTTCCCAGAATTGCTTTTGCTATTTTAGGTCTCTGTTAGTTCCATATAAATTTGAGGACTGGTTTTTCTAGTACTATGAGGTGTGTGTACTGGTATTTTTATTGAGTTTGCATTAAATTTGTAAAACAGTTTTGGAAATATGCTCATTTTCAATATATTGTTTTTGCCTATCTAAAAACAAGGGACCTCTTTCCATTTTCTGATATCCTCTTCATCTCTTTTTTCACTGTAATTTTCAGTGTATAGATCTGTTCCTTTCTTTGTTAGATTGATTCTTAAGTATTTCATTTTTCTTGATGCTATTGTGAAAATGTAGTTTCTTTAATTTTTCTCAGTGAGTTTGTTATTCATGTAGAGGAATATTGTTTAGTTTTGAGTGTTTACTTTGTATCCTGCTAAAGTACCAAATTTGGTTCTTCATTTTAAGAGTCTTCTGGTGTGGGGCAGGGGAGTTAGCTCAGTGGTTCCAGCGCCTGTCTTGCAAGTGCAAGGACCCAGGTTCGATCCCCGGCAACCACATACCATACTGGGTGTGGAGACTCAGCCCAGCAGCAACCAGTACCACATACCACGGTGCCAGGCGTGGTGGCTCATGCCTGTAATCCCAGCACCTGGGAGGCAGAGGCAGGAGGATAGCTATGATGTGAGTTTGAGGCTGAGCTCAGGGCCAGCCTGAACCACAAAGTGAGACCCTGTCTCAAAAAATCTAAAAAAAAAAAAAAAAAAAAGAGTCTTCTGGTGGATTTTTTGGTGTCCTCTATGTAGAGTTTTATGTCATTTGAAAGTAATGAAACTTTAACTTCTTTTTCTATCCGTATTCCTTGTATTTTTTTTTTTCTTGTCTATTTTCTCTGGCTAAGGTTTCCAGAAATATATTGAAGAGAAGGGTGATAGTTAGAATTCTTTCTTGTCTATTTTCTCATTTTTGATCATGTTGGCATTTGGTTTGAAGATGCATTATAAAATTAAGATAAAGATCTTCAATTCCAATTCTCTGTAGAGTTTTTATTATGAATGGGTTCGGCCTTGTCCAGTGCTTTTTCTGAATCTATTGATAAGACTATGTGCTCTTTGTCCTTGCTTCTGTTAATGTGGTGCATTGTATTTATTGATTTGTATATGTTGAACTATCCTTACATCCCTGGGATGATGTTTAATCTTCTTGATGATCTGCTGGAGTCTGTGTGCCAGTATTTAATGAGGACTTTTGAATGTATGTTCATGGAGGAGATTGATCTCTAGTTCTTTTTTTTTTTTCCCCATTGGGTACTTCTCTGGTTTTATTATCAGAGTAGTGCTTGCTTCTGTGAATGAGTTTAAAAGTATTGCTTTCACAGGCTGTGGAGAAGAAGGAACACTTTTCCACTGTTAGTAGCGATCTATATTGGTACACCCAATATGGAAATCAGTATGGAGGTATCTCAGAAAACTAAAACTAGAGGTTCAATTTGACCCAGCTTCTTCTCTTCTTAATGTCTTTCCAAATGCGTTAAAAGCATAATACCACAATGATATAGACATAGTCATATACATAACAGCATAATTTATAATGGCTAAATCTTGAAAACAGCCCAAGTGCTCATCGATGGATGAATGGCTAGAGACATAGTTTTTATGTACAGTGGAGTACTACTTGGCCATAAAGAAATGTGAATGAGATAATTCTAGGTAAATAGATGCACATTGAGAACATATATTTAAGTAAAATAAGTCAGATACCCATACTTAAATATCTTATTCTTTCTCTTATATAGGAACCAAAAGTATAACTATGAACCAAAAAGAATGACAGATATTAGGAAGCAGAAAAAATACTAAAATGGAAAAGGGAGCAAGGGAGGGGTAAAGGGAAGGCAAGGAAGAAAAAGAAAAAAAAGTAAAAAATGAAAATAAAGCTTTGGAAAATAAAGGCCGAAAGAAACACTGAAGGGAGGAGAGGGGAATGAGGAAAACAAACAAACAAAAAACCAACAAACAAACAAACAAACAAAAGATATATTAAATACAGGTACAAATTCTTTTTTTTAATTGAAATCTTTATTGGTACATCACATATACACATCATGATTGTACTCAATGATGAGAATTTGTATCCATATATGACACAATTTGATTCCATTTTTCCCATTCCCCTACCCACCCTACCACCCCCTATGTATATAAGTTTTGTTTCCTTTCTTTTTTATGACAATCTCATTTCCCCCCCTCATATTTACCCCTTCACCCTACTTCCCTTTGAATATTTTCTTTTTCACAATATATAACATACATTCTAGAATTCATTTGCATCTTCATTTTCCAATACCAAGCAAAGATACAATATTTATATATCTGTTCCTATTTGTTTCACTTATGAGGATGTCATAAGTCCATTTGAGTATAAATGATTCAATCCAAGTACAATTTTTTTATGATGAATATGGTCATTACATATATCAAAAGTACAGAAATTAAATTAATATATTTTTAAAAAAACTGTAGTTTTGCTTGTAGATCAACTAAAAAACTTGTTTTCTGGATCAATAAACCTATCCTATGCCAATCAACAACATAATCAGTGGAAACATATTTTTTGTATTTGAATATAGATTTATCCAAATAAATCTTTTGCTTGTGTCAAAATGTGAGCAATGAAAAATATCCTTAAATTGGCAATAATATTCATCACTTGTTCTTTTAGAAGACAAAGTTGTTCTCCCCTATACATCTCTAATTCCTGTTTCTCCTCTTTCTTCTGCTTTTTCTTCTTTATATTAGGCAATTGCTATAATTTTCATGAACCCCACATTCTTAAAATTGGGGAAATATTTTCTTTTTAAATTTCTACAATTTTCTGTATTTGAGGAAAACCTTCATGCCAATAAGAAACACTGAGAAGGAATTCTTATAGCAGTTTATGTGCTCATTCCACCCCTTTTGTATTTTTCTTAAGATTATATTTTTTAACACATCATGTTCTTGACAGTGCATGTTCTTATTGAAGTTACTTATTTAGGGCTTCTCTTCCTTCCAGGCTGAGGCACATCATGACTACTTGAACTACACAGTATGTTCCATTCTCTAACTGACTGCACTGTTGAGGGTATCAGGGTGTTTCTACCTTCACTGACAGAGCTGCTTGTCAGCTGATCATTACTCAGCTATTCCTCCACAAAGACAGATTATAATTCAAAAATAAGATGCAATTAAGTAGCCCCAATATGCATTTGCCTACTGAAATGTGAGAAAGTAAAGATAAGAAAACAGTATTCAAAGACTTTTTGTGGTGACTTAAGAGGTTAAACCTTGAAAATTATAGGAAGTCATCTCTATAGTTTGGACAAGGCAAAGCACTGAGAAAGAAATTGGATTCTATCTCATTACTACTTATACAATAAATACATGTTCAAATAGATTTACATGTCTTATTGCATCTTTAGTGTACTGTTAGATTATGACTTTTAATATGAATTGAAGAATATTTGCTTACCTATCATGGAAAGAAATTTGCCTTCAAATGAGAGCAAAATAATTAATTATTTTATGAAATAAAAATAAAATGAATACATATAAAACATATCATGTGCTGAACTTAAAATGCTAATTATATATATATTATATATATATATATATATAAATTTTTTTTTTTTTTGAGACAGGGTCTCACTTTTGTAGCTCAGGCTGGCCCTGAGCTCACTATGTAGCCCAGGCAAAACTTTTTTGTAGCCCAGTTCTAAACTCACAGCAATCCTCTTGCCTCTGCCTCTTGAGTGCTGGGATTATAGACGTGAGCCACCAGGTCTGGCATTGTGGTATGTGGTACTGATTGCTGGTGGGCATGAGTCTCCACATCCAGCATTGTGCTATTTGGTTACTGGGGATTGAACTCAGGACCTTGCACTTGCGAGGCAGATCCAGAACCACTGAGCTAAATTCCTGGTCTGAATCCACTTTTAATGCTATGGTTTACATATCAAATGGCCCAGAGTTCTGTGTTTTCAAGAGTTCGCTTTCCAGGATAGTACCACTGGAGGATGAGTGTACTTTTATGAAGCAGCACAGAGTGAGAAGTACTTAGGCCACTAGAGGCAATGCTAGAACTCCAGCTGCTCCAGTATTTCTCTTTGGTTCTCTAACCTGGAAGTGAAGAGTTTTGCTGTTTAATGTGCTCCCACTAGGATCTGCTGCTTCATAGTAGGCCAAAAGCCACAGGATCAGTGATGGACTGGAGCCTTCACAATTGTTAGCTCAAATAAATCCTCTCTCTTAATAAGTTAGTTCATCCAGTTATTTCATTATTGCAACAGAAAGCCAACCCACATGATTTCCACTTTCATGCATTGTGGGTTTTAGAGGCCTCCCAACAAGGATGATGATATAGGAGATATTCTTGAAGATTAAGGATAGGCTCCTACATCAAGCTTTTGTTTCAGCTGTACCTCCACAAAGATGTCCAATTGATCTATTGGGTTGGGAGCTCCTGAGTTGTATAGTCAGTGAGAAAGCCAGCAAATATCATAGCCGTGCACCTCTTGACACACATTATTGTTATAAAATGAGTTCTTCATTCCCATGCAATACAAGATGTGATACCAATGTATAATGATTCTTTAAACAGAAATATTGCAGTAAAATACAAATCACCATTAACTCTTCTCAAAATAGCACACCTCATTTTGAACACATCTTTCTATCATTTTTTTGTCCTTTTCTGCAAAAATTTAGGAAATCTTTGTATCTTTACTAAGTGTGACGACAGACATGATGAGTACTGTTGCTAAGTGCTGTTCATCTAAAGGGAAGAATGGTAAGAAGCATTACTTTGTGTCTTTGGATCTGGCACTGTTGGACTTCTGGCTCTTCTCCAAGGTAAAAATAACCATTGAGGGTAAATGTTTTGAATCCATTGAGCTCACCAAGGCAGGTGCAATAGCATAACTAAAGAAAACTCCTGGACTTGCTTTAGAATGTGGCATGGACTATAGGATAATTGTGTTAGAAATTAAGGTGAGTGCTTTCAGGGAGATCAATGGCGATATACCTTTTACTGTAATAAAACTTTAACATTAAACATTGATGGTACTTGTTAATCAGACTTTGCATTATGTAAAGCCCTATATCTATAGGTCAAATCCTGTAGGCTTTTACCAGAGGGAGTTGCTGATTGAGGCTCTGCTTCCATCTATGTAAATGATATAATTCCATATTTTGTCAAAATTTCCAGAATGGTAGTTTTTCTAGCTTTTAATGTATTATAATACTAGGAAAAGATAAGCCCTGTATATTTGAGAAAAATAAATAACACAAGCTTAACAAGAAACAAAGCTAGAGAAGAACTAACAAAGTACAATGTACACAGATAGAACTCAAAATAGCTCC
>PVIR01013767.1:0-41679 GCA_004026965.1 Petromus typicus
GTCTACTTTCACTGAATCATACCCAGAGGCCACATGCATGGGTGGCTAGTGTGGCAGGTGGCTTCCTTCATGCTGTAGTTCCCTCTGACCTTCTCGCTCTCTTTCCTAATAGGCCACCCTGGAGAAATGCTCTACATGCTCCCAACCTATCCTGGACCGGATCCTGAGGGCTATGGGGAAGGCCTACCACCCTGCTTGCTTTACCTGTGTGGTGTGCCACCGTGGCCTGGATGGCATCCCCTTCACTGTGGATGCTACCAGCCAGATCCACTGCATTGAGGACTTCCACAGGTCAGCCCTGGGACTGGCTGCTGCGGGACATGTGACTCACTATCTCTGTGATCCCTAATGTGTTTAAATCCCTGGCTTTTTTTTTTTTTTTTTTTGAGACAGGGTCTCACTTTGTAGTTCAGGCTGGCCCTGAGCTCAGCCTCAAACTCACATCACAGCAATCCTCCTGCCTCTGCCTCCTGAGTGCTGGGATGACAGGGGTGAGCCAGCACGCCTGGCCCTGTGGTATGTGGTGCTGATTGCTGCTGGGTGTATCCCCACACCCAGTATTGTATGTGGTTAACCGGATCGAACCATGCCCCTTGCGCTTGCAAGACAGGCCATGGAACCAATGAGCCAAATCCCTGCCCCATCTTTTTTTCTTTTTGATACTACTGTTTTCCCCAAGACCCAGAAGTATACCTTGGTACCTCCTCTGCTCTCTGCATCCCACTTCTTTTGCTGCAAGCCTGAGTCCTGACAACCTCCTTGGTTCTCCTCTATCCCAGGAAATTTGCCCCACGATGCTCAGTGTGTGGTGGGGCCATTATGCCTGAGCCAGGTCAGGAAGAAACTGTGAGAATTGTTGCTCTGGATCGCAGTTTTCACATTGGCTGTTACAAATGTGAGGTAAGGTGGTCTGGGAAAGAGCAAGGGTTCTGGGGAGAGTATAAGGGAAACAGACTGGGGGCCTTGGCTGATGTGAAGCTGTTGCACCTGCCAACAGGAATGTGGGCTGTTGCTGTCCTCGGAGGGCGAGTGTCAGGGCTGCTACCCACTGGACGGACACATCTTGTGCAAGGCCTGCAGTGCCTGGCGCATCCAGGAGCTCTCGGCCACTGTCACCACTGACTGCTGATCCTTAGAAGCACCTGTGATGTCAGTCCCCATCCATCACCTTCCCTGATATCTACTTTTACACCTTTGTTACCAAATGTTGTTTCTTCTATCTCCAGTCACAAAATAATAGTCCCTCATGAGTTTACAAAACACTTTCAAGTCTACTGTCTCATCTGGTCTCACAGCAGCCGAAACAAGCATGATTGTTGTCATTGTTTATTTTATACATGAGAATGCCAGAGCTGAGATGTGACCTCCCAATTCCATGGTTCACAAGTATTGGAAAGAAAATCAACTTGGGTCTTCTTAGCTCTGGTGTTTTTTTTTTTTTGAGACAGGGTCTCGCTTTGTGATTCAGGCTGGCTGAGCTCAGCCTCAAACTCACATCACAGCAATCCTCCTGCCTCTGCCTCCCAAGTGCTGGGATTACAGGCGTGAGCCACCATTCCTGGCACTGTGGTATGTGGTACTGATTGCTGCTGGGCGTGAGTCTCCACACCCAGTATTGTATGTGGTGAATGGGGGATTGAACCCCGCCACTGAGCTAAATCCCTGGCATCCTGGTGTGTGTGTGTGTGTGTGTGTGTGTATGTGTGTGTGTGCGTGTGTGTGTGTATGTGCTAGGAAATGAAAAGAGAGCCTCATGCACATTAGGGAAGCACAAGCTTATTTCATTGCCAAGTTACTTAGTGTAAAGACACCTCTTTATCAGTGTGTTTGTGTGTGGGGTGTTGGTGGTGGTAAGGGAGGCAGCATTTCCCATCAAGCCTCAGATTCAATTCTTTGTAGACTTGGTGTTATCCCTTGGAGTGGTGGTGCAATAAATCTGGGGCAGGCCAATTCACCTTGCTGTTTAGGATTGTAACCTACAGCTAATGCCACCAAAATACTACGGTTAAGATGGATTTACCTGGTTTGCATGAAGCCACAATACTTCTGTGCAAGAGCAAGAATAGCTGGGTGGGGCCGGGGAGTTAGCTCAATGGTTCCAGCGTGCCTGGCTTACAAGCGTAAGGACCCAGGTTTGATCCCCGGTTAACCACATACAATACTGGATGTGGAGACTCACACCCAGCAGCAATCAGTACCACATACCACAGTGCCAGGCATGGTGGCTCACGCCTGTATCCCAGCACTTGGGAGGCAGAGGCAGGAGGATTGCTGTGATGTGAGTTGGAGGCTGAGCTCAGGGCCAGCCTGAACTACAAAGCAAGACCCTGTCTCAAAAAACCTTAAAAAAAAAAAAAAAAAAAAAAAGAAAGAAAGAGGGCCGGGGAGTTAGCTCAGTGGTTCCAGCGCCTGTCTTGCAAGCGCAAGGGCCCGGGTTCGATTCCCCGGTAACCACATAACAATACTGGGTGTGGAGACTCACACCCAGCAGCAACCAGTACCACATACCATAGTGCTGGGCGTGGTGGCTCACGCCTGTAATCCCAGCACTCGGGAGGCAGAGGCAGGAGGATTGTGATGTGAGTTTGAGGCTGAGCTGAGGGCCAGCCTGAACCACAAAGCGAGACCCTGTCTCAAAAAACCTAAAAAAGAATAGTCGGGTGTGGTGGCTCACGCCTGTAATCCCAGCACTCGGAAGACAGAGGCAGGAGGGTTGTTGTGAGCTCGAGGCTTGCCTGGGATACATAGTGAGTGAACTCAGGGCCAGCGTGAACTACAATGTAAGACTCTCAAAAAAAAAAAAAAGAAAAAGAAAAAGAAAAAAAAGAAAGAAGAGCAAGACTAAACGGTTTGGTAGGTAATGTATGCTAAGACAACAATATAGACTAGTTCTCTGGTGGCAGGAGAAAATGGTGGGAGCAGATGCTTTAAAATGGTTGCTTCTATTCTCTATTATTCCCCAAACCGCTGACGCTCCCCAAGCCCACGTCTTGTGCGGGGAGGGTGTAAGATCACTTCCGAGAGGTCAGGCGGTCTCTTGAGCAAGGGTTCACGGAGGACACCGCTGGACGCAAACTCGTTCAACCCTGGAAGCGTCCCGAGGTACGCGAACCACGATTCTAGCCCCGGTACACGTTACCTTGGCGCTCCGAAAGCGCCACCGCGCTCCAGAGGTCCGGGTTGGCCCAGTCGGGCTCCCGTAGTTCCACTCATTCGCACTGTTCTCGTTCCCGAAAGAGCGCGAGAGTTATGTATCCGCCCCTTCCCATCATCCCCTTGTTCGTCCCGCCTTGCCTTCTTTGCTTTATTTCCAGCTCGCGACGTGCGTGTCTTCGTTTGTGGTTAGGGCACTTGCTTGACTAGTGGTACGAGCGCGCGTGTAGGGCGCGCGGACGTTCATTGTCGGTTGTCCCATTCTCTTCCTGTCTTTGGTCACCTAGCTGAGAGCCCCGCGTTCCCCTCTCGCAAGTCCTGGTCGCCCGGAAAACAAGCGGACCTGCGCTCGCGACCAACGGCTGTGGCCGCTTCCAGGTGGGGGAGGGGCAGGGAAGGTGGGCAGGGCTTGAGGGACAGGACCCTGCCAGGAATCACGGGCTAGGCTTGGGGGACCCTTGGGACGAGTGAAAGTGTCATAGCTCTGCTTGAGATGGCTGGGGTTACAAAAAGCTGGTCTTGGCGGGAGGGAGGCGGGTGTGCTGTCTCTGCGGAGCTGTTTCTCTTCTCATCCTTGTCCAACTCCCCGCTCAACCCTCCCCGGGTCTCAGGCCCCGTCGGACCGCGCCATGGGTGACAGCGATGACGAGTACGATCGAAGGCGCAGGGACAAGTTTAGAAGAGAGCGCAGTGACTATGACCGTTCTCGAGAAAGAGATGAAAGACGGCGAGGGGATGATTGGAATGACCGGTAATTTTGTCTTCCTGTTTCATTCCGTTTCATTTCACAGGCAGTACTTTTTTGCCTAATAGTTTTATTAGGACGAACTGTAGTGAAATGCCTCTTTGGATCATTTTTCTGTGATTTTGTCCATTTGCTCTTGGCCAAAGAACTGGATGTGGCTTGTAAAAAAAAAATTTTTTTTTTTAAATTTTCGAAACAAAGTCTCTCTTTGTAGTTCAGGCTGGTCCTCAACTCACTATGTAGGCCTTGAGCTCTCAACAGTCCTACCTCTGCCTCCAGTGCTGGGATTACCTGCGCTGTGGTATGTGATTCAATCTCCAGGATTGAACTCAGGACCTTGTGCTTGCCAGGCAGACATCAGAACCACTGAATTAAATTCCCAGCTCAAGATGTGTCTTAATTTTTGACAGATCTTCAAGAGCACAGTAGTAGAAATCAGAGTTTTTGTTTCGGAAAAGGACTGCTTTCTTTTTTAAAAATTTTTCTTTAGAGTTTTTTGAGACAGGGTCTCGCTTTGTGGTTCAGGCTGGCCCTGAGCTCAGCCTCAAACTCACATCACAGCAATCCTCCTGCCTCTGCCTCCCGAGTGCTGTGATTACAGGCCGATTACTCCCAGTATTGTATGTTGTTAACCGGGGATCGAACCCGGTCCTTGCGCTTGCAAGACAGGCGCCGGAACCACTGAGCTAACTCCCTGGGCCGGGAAAAGGACTACTTTCCACAAGCATCAAAAATGTATCTCATTGCATCTTTTCTCTGGTATGAGAAAAACATGTAAATGAGTCCTAGCATTGTATGTTATATATTGTGAAATAGAAAATGCTCAATGTAAAATAGGGTGAAAGGGGAAAATGTTGAGATTGTAACAAAAAAGTAAGGAAACAGATTTTATGTATATGGGGGCGGTGGTAGGGTGGGTAGGGCTATGGGAAAAAATGAGAATTAGGTTGTGTCTTATACTGGTACAAATCCCCATTATGGAGTGCAATCATGATGTGTATATTTAATTACCAATAAAGATAAAAAAAATAAATGTATCTCATGGCCCAGGATTTAGCTCAGTGGTTCTGGCACCTGCCTTGCAAGTGCAAGCGCGTAGTTGGATCCCTGGTAACCACATACAACAAAGACAGGCATGGTCACTCACACCCACTAGCAATCACTACCACATACCACAGTGCAGGGCGTGGTGGCTCATGCCTGTAATCCCAGCACTCGGGAGGCAGAGGCAGGAGGATTGCTGTGATGTGAGTTGGAGGCTGAGCTCAGGGCCAGCCTGAAACACAAAGCGAGACCCTGTCTCAAAAAAAAAAAGGTTGGTTCAAAAAATCTTTAATGTAGAACTGACTAGATTGGAGAGGTTAAAATACTGGTTTCCTGGAAGAAAGGATTGTATTTCTTTTGTTTATTTTTGAGACAAGATCTCACTGTGTAGTTTGGGCTGTCCTTTAAATCGCTGTGATTCTCCTGCCTCATCCTCCTATTTTCTGGGATTACAACTGCACCATTGTGATTGGCAATTACATTTCTTTTTTTTTTTTTTTTTGAGACAGGGTCTCGCTTTGTAGTTCAGGCTGGCCCTGAGCTCAGCCTCCAACTCACATCACAGCAATCCTCCTGCCTCTGCCTACCAAGTGCTGGGATGACAGGCCTGAGCCACCACTCCCGGCGCTGTGATATGTGGTACTGGTTGCTGCTGGGCATGAGTCTCCACGCCCAGTATTGTATGTGGTTACGGGGCGGGGGGAATCGAACCCAGGTTCTTGCCTTTGCAAGACAGGCACTGGAACTGCTGAGCTAAATCCCCGGCCCTACATTTCTTATAATTGCTTTTTTTAAAAAAATATGTTTGCTTGTTTGTTTTGAGACAACGTCTTGCTTAGTAGTTCAGGCTGGCCCTGAGCTCACTATGTAGCCCAGGCAAGCTTTGAACTCATAGCAGTCCTCCCAAGTGCTGGGATTATAGGCATGATCCACAATGTCCAGCATTGTGGTATGTGGTACTCATTGCTGATGGGCATGAGTCACCATGCCCAGCATTGTTGTATGTGGTTACCAGGGATTGAACTTGAGACCTTGAACTTGCAAGACAGGTGCTGGAACCACTGAGCTAAATACCCAGCCCCTTTTTTTTTTGAGATAGGGTCTCACTTTGTTGTTCAGGCTAGCCGTGAACTCACTATGTAGGTCAGGCGAGCCTGGAACTTACCTATCCTCCTGCCTCTGCCTCCAAGTATTGAGATTACAGACATGAGCCGTGGTGTCTGGTAATTGATTTGGTTTGTAAAGTAGGTGTGCTGCTGAGCTACATTTCTGGCCAGTTGATTTGGTTTGTGTCAGTTTGTGTTTAGTTTTCTGAGATGTCACTTTTTTTTCCTTTTGGTCTTTTTGAGACAAGAGTCTTTCTAGGGTAGCCCAGGCTAGCTTTGAACTTATGAGTAGCCCAGGTTGGCCTCAAGCATGTAATCTTCCTGCCTTAGTCTCCTGAGGGCTGGGATGACATGCGTTCTGGGATTACAGGGGCATCAAAACCATTCAGAGTTAGCCTCTTGTGCACACTTATGATCCCAATCACTTGGGAGACTTGAGCCAGGAGGATCTTGAATTCCAGATCAGCCTGGGCAACATAGGTCTCAACAAATAAAAAAAATGCAGACACACTTTCAGTGAGTCAATGGCAGTGTCTCAGTTTGTAAACATTATTATTATTATTTTATTATTATTTTAAACAGGGTCTTGTTTTTTGTAGTTCAGGCTGGCCCTTAGCTCAGCCTTGAACTCACAACAATCCTCTTGCCTCACCTCCCAAGTGGTGGGATAACAGACATGGGCTACCACACCCAGCCTAAGAAAATGGCATCAGAGTTATATGAAAAAGCCAGTTTTACTTCCTATCTTTGATAGAGTAATAAAAAGTTCATTGTACTAAATTGGAATCGGCTACATTTTTTTCAGTGTCTTGAAGAGATAGTATGCATGATCCATCCTACTAAGTATAAGACAGTGGTTACTTTGGGCAAAAGCAGTTGTGTGATAAAGTTGTGAGAAAAACGACTTTTGGTGATGCCATTTTACTATGAATGAATGTCAGAAGGGTTTCATACTGTATTTAGGTATTTGGCAGACATCTCAAAAATGAATTAAGGGAAACCTATTAGAGAGTAGTTGTCAATGTTTGTTGCCAGTGTTGAAGTAGAATGTTAAACGGCTTATGTCTAGATGTCCGTCCCCCAAAGCCTCATGCAGTCATAGATGGGGCTTTTTCAGAGGAGGCTGGATCTAGAGTGTATGATTGATTCATGGTACAATGCTAGGATTAATGATAGGATTAAAGGTAGATGATTGATTATTGACTCAGTCCACCAACTTGTTTGCCACTACCCTAATCCCAGTAGCTTGGATATAATATAAGTGAAAGAAAGGGGCTTGTCTTGTCCCTTGCTTGCTTTGTTACCATCTGCTCACCATGAACTGTTTCTCCTCTGTGGTACCTGTCTGCTGTGCCACCCTGCCTTGGAGCCAGATGATTATGAACTGAAACCTCTACAAACTATGAGCTAAATAAACCTTTCTTCTCTTAACTTATGAGTATTGGGTATCTTGTCTTAGCAGCTAGAAAAGTAACTAAAACATAAAATTTTCTAGTGAAAACTAAAATTTTGGAAAACTTGTATTTACTGATGTGAGCTTGATAGCTTTCTGGTACATTTGTATCTTAGTTCATGAGTTGAATTCTACAATTTTGGGAGACATGGCCATGTTTGTGGGTTTTTTTTTTTTTTTAGACAGGGTCTTGCTTTGTAGTTCAGATTTATCCCAAACTCACTATGTACCCCAGGCCAGTCTTGAACTTACAGCAATCCTCCTGCCTCTGCCTCCTGAATGCTGGGATTACAGGTGTGAGCCACCGTACCGACTGTGTTTGTGTTTGTGTGATGGCCAGTCATGGCTGTCACATGATGTAGAATTTGCTAACAAAAATTAAAATTACCAAACTTCTGCTTGTGAACCACATTGTTTGCAAACAAAAATATTTGTGAACCAAGGTACCACTGGATTTAAAAGACTTTGCTGAGAACAAAAGTTATGTGGTAGGGCCGGGGATTTAGCTCAGTTTTTCTGGCATCTGCCTAGCAAGTCCAAGTTCGCGAGTTCTTCGATCCTGGTACCACGATGCCAGGTGTGATATCTTAGGCCTATAATCCCAGCACTTGGGAGGCAGAGGCAGGAGGATTGCTGTGATGTGAGTTGGAGGCTGAGCTCAGGGCCAGCCTGAACTACAAAGCGAGACCCTGTCTCAACAACAACAACAACAAAAAACCCTAAAAAAAAAAAGCAATGCAGTGAATGAAAAGGGTATTTTGGTATTATATAATGACACATGTCAAGAGGCTTTCAAAGAGCAAAGTAGAATGATTTTAATGTAGATTACCAGGTGGTTGTTGGTATGGTTTTATATTAAACATTTCAGCTAGCTTCTAAGAGTCTACCTTTTGTCCTGATGTGTGGTACATGCCTATAGTCCTACCACGTAGAGGGCTGAGGCAGTAGATCCCTGCAAGTGAGTTCAAGGTCAGCCTGAAGTACATAGCAAGACTTACTGAAGACAACAAAAAGAAACCACTTCTTGGCTAGTGCAGTTAGTTGCCCCTGCAGGGGCAACTAGGTACTTGGGGAGTCTGAGGCAAAAGGATTGCCTGAGCCTAGGAGTTTGAGGACCTGACTCAAAAGGTGGAAGGAAGGTTGACAAGATAGTATCATTGGTGTGGAGGACAGTGCATGATAGGTGGGCAGGACTTGAGACCCTCAGTGATGGGTATTGTAGGCGCATTTCTGGTGTGATGATGGATGACTTGAGGTCTCTGACTTCTGGCAGGAAATTCCTTTTTTTCTTTACCAATGCCAGGGCTGGAACTTAGGCCATACAAGTGCTTCACCACTGAGCCACATCCATAGCCCACCTGTAGAGGATTCTTCAGTGTGTCTGGAGCTTGGGAGGCAGGCCAGGCTGGTAGAAGTCGGAGGCATCAGTTTGAGGGTGGTGGCTGAAGTGATGGGCGTAGATGCGAGTCTCTGACTAAGTGTACTTTTACAGTTTTAGGCTTCTAATGTGGTGTGTCAGTTTGGGTGGAGCGTGCCTGTCCCAGGAGTGTGGCCTTGGCCTGTCCAGCTACGCTTATAACAACTGACGCTGTTTCTGGCCTCCAGGGAGTGGGACCGTGGCCGTGAGCGCCGCAGTCGGGGTGAATATCGTGATTATGACCGAAATCGACGGGAGCGCTTTTCTCCTCCTCGCCACGAGCTCAGCCCTCCACAGAAGCGCATGAGACGAGATTGGTGAGATGGCGTCAGTTTCTCTTTACCCCCAGCTGTCTGCCTTCACCTGTGCTGAAAGCTTGTTTTCTGTTCTCAGACCTCCCCTACCTCATTGTTTCTTTATCCATAACTTCAAGCCCTTGGGTGAGAAACCACATTCTGTGCGTGTGCTTTCCTCTTGCTCTTCTTCGTGCTCTGGAGAGATGGTTCTGGTTTCTTCTCTGACCTTTGTGTCCCCGCCCTCAGGGATGAGCACAGCTCTGACCCATACCACAGTGGCTATGAGATGCCCTATGCTGGGGGGGGTGGGGGCCCAACTTATGGCCCCCCTCAGCCCTGGGGCCACCCAGACGTCCACATCATGCAGCACCATGTACTGCCTATCCAGGCCAGGTAAAGACCTAGGGTTCTGGGGTTCTTGGGAGAAGGGAGCTGGCAGGCTTGGGGCATGGCTTGGGGTTGATGAACACCACAGCGGAGCTGGGGAGTGGATGAGATACCAAGAGTGCTTTGTGCTTGGGGGTGTGGCACCCAGGGTAGGCACAGGAAGGGGGCAGGTGTCCACCGTGGCCTTCTGCAGCTGCCTCTACCCCATACACATCAAGATTTCCTGACTGGCCCCCTAGGCTGGGCAGCATTGCTGAGATTGACTTGGGTGTGCCACCGCCAGTGATGAAGACCTTCAAGGAGTTCCTCCTGTCACTGGATGACTCTGTGGATGAGACTGAAGCTGTCAAGCGGTATAATGATTACAAGCTAGATTTTCGAAGGCAGCAAATGCAGGATTTTTTCCTGGCTCATAAAGACGAGGAGTGGTGAGTGCCCCAGCTTTGTTGCCACCTTTTCCCTGGCATGTTTCCCTGGTCTTGCCAGTGGAGCTGCAGCCCTGTCCTCTTCCCATTTCCCCAATTCAGAATTTCCTGGGGAGGGGGAGGGGAAGCAGACCAGAATTTGCTGATGGGGTCTTCTCCTTCAGTGACTGCCACACTCCCCATTTCCCTTCTCCACTGTCCTCACTGGGACACCTCCAGGCAACTGGCCAGAGAGCCACCTGGCCCCTTGGGGCAGCAGAAAGACTGCTTCCCACTTGCTGGTACTGGGTCATTGTCATTCCTGATCACAGGACCCTGTGTGGCTGTGGCATCCTCCCAAAAAGCGACGAGTGAATCCAGACAAGAAAAGCAAAGATCTCAGGGTCATTTGGCAGAAAAAGAATTTTAATTTTTTTTTTTTCTTTTGTGGATGTTTTAATTTTAATCAACCATCTTTTCCCCCCTTCCTGCTCCTCCTCCTCATCCTCTTTCTGCTCCTCCTCCTTGAAAAGAGCCAGAACTGGGAACTACACCCGCTCATCGACGGAGCTCGGAGCAAACCCACCTCCACCCCCACCATACCCAGCCCATACATGAGCCCCTGGGCTGAGCCGCCTGCCCCGGCCAGGCAGACAGGCAGGGCACTGCTGTGCACAATGCAGCGGTCTAGCTGAATGTGATTGCTCAGGCAGTTAGTCAGTCAGGGCCCCCACCGCGGAGTCCCGCGGGGGTGGGGCATCTGGGCCGGGCGCCCCAGCCAGGAGCCAGCCGGTGCCCACCAGCCAGCATGGGCCCTGGGCGCCACTAGTTAAATCTTGAGCTCTGTTTGACCAAGCAGCCAAGGTAAAGACCCTGGAGGTGATGCCTGCGGCTTTCCTTTTCTCTCTGCTCAACTCGTGGTTCTGTTTTGTCTTCACTGTCCTCTCTTTCTAACTGCTCTCTGTGTCTTGGTCCCAACCTCATTTACCTCTGTTCTTTCTCTGACCCTCTTCCCTGCTCTCTGCCTAACACTCCTTTCCTCTGTTTTTTAGTTTGTCTGGTCATTAGTTTTTCCCCTTTTGATTTCTGAGCCTTTCTCACACTTTCTCTTTTTTTTTTTTTTTTTTCTCATACTCCTCTTTCTTCTGTATTCCTCCCCCCAGGTCCTATTGAAATGTTTTATTTTTTATGCTTCACCCTAATCCTCTGGCCCTCCTTTCTCTATCCCTGAGGCTATATGGGCACTTCAGTTGTTCTCCCTTTGGTCTTTTCCTGTCCCTTCACTACCTTGCTGATCTTCCCAAGGGGGGAGAGAGGTGTCCTGCCTTTCAGCTTTTTCTGTTCGGTGCACTTCAGGTTTCCTTCTGTCTTCCACCTAGGGGTGGAGGGATTTGGCGGGAGCCGGAATGACTGACCTGGGGTTGGCATTGAGAGGGAGGTTCTTTGGGGCTGACTGTTTCCTTAGCCTTCCTCTCTGGAATTTGGGAAATTATACGTTTTTTAAAGTTAGTGTTTCCCAGAGACTCAGAGCCAAAAAACTGCCTCTCTAAACCTGGCCTTACCTTCTAGACACTGATCTTCCCAGATCCAGAACTCTTTAGTTCCTGGCTGACCCCCATATCATTTCAAAGCACAACATGTAGTTCCTTTTGGGATGTTGGGTGGTTCTAGTGTACCCCTGTCCCCTAATCTCTCTGCTTTTATGACCTTTTGTGGGTGTGAGAGGATGGGGGCTATGCCCTACTTTTCCTGGGCCCCTCCCCGCCTCTTGCCCTGGCCTCTAGTGACTATTTTGTCTCCCTCCCCTGCTTCCTTTCCAGGTTTCGGTCTAAGTACCACCCAGATGAGGTGGGGAAACGTCGGCAGGAAGCCCGAGGGGCCCTGCAAAACCGACTGAGGGTGTTCTTGTCCCTCATGGAGAGTAGCTGGTTTGATAATCTTCTCCTGGACATAGACCGAGCTGATGCCATTGTCAAGATGCTGGATGCAGGTGTGTGGACTTGGGCAGGTGGAGGCTTTCAGGTGACCAGGATCTTGGCTAGGACATGGAAGCAGGTTGACAGAAGCCAGGCCTTTGATTGTGATCTCTGCTGTCTTTATGAGTAGCTGTAATTAAGATGGAAGGCGGTACAGAGAATGATCTGCGCATCCTGGAGCAGGAGGAGGAGGAGGAACAGGCAGGAAAGCCCGGGGAGCCCAGTAAGAAAGAAGAAGGCCGGGCTGGAGCAGGCCTGGGTGATGGAGAGCGCAAGACTGGTGATAAGGATGACAAGAAAGAAGATAACAAGCAGGTTGGAACAGTGCAGTCCAGAGGAGCTGGAGCTGAGGGCTATGGGTGGGGTGGGGTAGTCAGGTGAGCCTCAGGGTCAGCTGTGGGGAGGGCTCTCCGAGGTGAAGGGGAGTGTAGACACCCCCAGTGATCGTGTCTATCTGTAGGCAGAAAATGACAGCTCCAGTGATGACAAAACCAAGAAATCCGAGGGTGATGGGGAGAAGGAGGAGAAGAAAGAAGACTCTGAGAAGGAAGCTAAAAAGGTAAGATGTCTTGTGTGAGGCTGGTCAGGCTCAAGTCAGGCTGGTCCCCAGGTTACCTGACTTGGCCTCTCTGCTATGGCTCCCACAGAGTAGCAAAAAGCGAAACAGGAAGCACAGTGGTGATGACAGCTTCGATGAGGGCAGTGTGTCCGAGTCTGAGTCTGAGTCTGAGAGCGGCCAGGCTGAGGAAGACAAGGAAGAGACTGGTAGGCTGTGTAGGGTAGGGAAGGAGAGGAGGTGGTGAAGTTGGAGGGAGGTCATTTGGGGGAGATGACCTCAGCTGACCTCAGCTTAGGGGTCAGTCATAGCCTTTCTGTTTGTTCCACCAAAATCATAATAAAACTTCCCCAACTCCCACATTTCCTGCGTAGACGAAGGACATAAGGAAAAGGAGAAGCCCAAGGAAGAGGAAAGGGAGAAGCCGAAGGATGCTGCAGGGCTGGAATGTAAACCTCGGCCCCTGCATAAGACTTGCTCCCTCTTCATGCGGAACATTGCACCCAACATCTCCCGGGCTGAGATCATCTCTGTGAGTGGGGAGATTGGTATTGGGCAGCTAGCCTGGCACCATGCATATATCCTTTGGGGCAGGGGGTGGAGAGTGGGTAGTCTGTTCTGCACGTTACAGTCCTTCCCATGGGCCCCGCTCTTCAAGGGCTGGTCCCACCTGCTCTGTTAAGTGCTGGGTGTTTAAGCCCTTTTGCTGGATTTTCCTTGTCAGACAGGGTTAAAATAAAGTGCCCCCTGGGGCTGGAGGAACAAGTGATGCCTCGAATCACTGAATGGAGTTTCTGTTTTCCCTGCTTTTGCAGCTTTGTAAAAGATACCCAGGTTTTATGCGAGTGGCACTGTCGGAGCCACAGCCCGAGAGGAGGTGAGGAACCAGACACCTCAGAGAAGGAGGTACAGGGGATTGGTTAATGGCCCACTCTGTTTCCAACCAGGAATGGTGCTGATGTTCTTCCTTTTGTAGGTTTTTCCGTCGTGGCTGGGTGACCTTTGACCGAAGTGTTAACATTAAAGAGATCTGTTGGAACCTGCAGAATATCCGAGTGAGTGCTAGGAGTGGGACTGTTGTAAGGAAGAGGCTCTCTGTCCCCTCATGACTTCAGACTCCTTTGTCTCTCCATTTTGCCCACTTTTATCCACTCACTGCTTACATTAACTGCCTGGTCCCATCTATGGCAGGACCTCTTTGGTTCCTGACCTCAGGAGAACACAATCCAACAACTCACTGGTGTTCTGAGTCTGTGAGCTGCTGTTCCTGAGGCAGTTGTCATTCACTTTCTGATCGTGTCTTCCTTGCAGCTCCGTGAGTGTGAGCTGAGCCCCGGTGTGAACAGAGATCTGACCAGGCGAGTGCGCAACATCAATGGCATTACCCAGCACAAGCAGATAGTGCGCAATGACATCAAGCTGGCGGCCAAGCTGATCCATACGCTGGATGACAGAACTCAGCTCTGGGCCTCTGAGCCAGGGACACCTCCACTGCCAACAGTCAGTGACTCCCCAGGGGACCAGTTCCAAAGCAGCCAACACCATCTGCTGTTACTGTGCTCCTTACATCCCTGACTTCACTTGCTGTGTGGCAGTCAGCACCCCCTCTTGCCCACCTGCTTCCTCACTTGTTTATCTCTCTCTGGGCTGGGGTGGGGAAAGTATAAGTGACGGCAGAGGTAAGTGAACCTTCCTGCCCTGAGGGGACTTCTCTGCCTCTTTGCCCTTCTCTCTCTGTAGCAGAGTCTACCCTCGCAGAACCCAATCCTAAAAAATATTACTGACTACCTGATTGAGGAAGTGAGCGCTGAGGAGGAAGAGCTGCTGGGGAGCAGTGGGGGAGCTCCCCCCGAGGAGCCTCCGAAGGAAGGCAACCCAGCGGAGATCAATGTGGAGCGGGATGAGAAGCTGATCAAGGTGCCAGCTATAGCCTTGCAGGGGCATGGGAAACATGAGTTTGGGGGTGAAAGAGGTATCTTATTTTCTCTTTTCAGACAGGGTCTCCATATGTAGTTTAGGCTGGCTTTGAACTCACTATGTAGTCCAGGCTGGCTGTGAACCTGAGGAGATCTTTCTGTTTCCACTTCCTGACTGCTGGGATTAGAGACTTTAGTCTTTCTTACAGCTAAGACACAATATTTGACACCTATAATTTTAAGGAGAAAAGGTTTATTTTGGTTCACATTACATAGAGGTTTCAGTACGTAGTCAGCTGCCTCCAAGCCAGGGGAGCATGGCAGAGGAGGAAGAGCTCATGGCATGGTGACAGAAAGGAGAGACAGGCAGAGAGATCGAAGGATGAGGTAAAAGAGGGAGATAGACCTTTCCTAGTCATGCCCCCAGTGACCCAGCTCCCACCAGGCTTTACTTCTAAATCACATTTAGCTATAAACTTGGTAGTGGACTAATCCCTGCGAATCATCCCCACATGATCTGATCATGTGTCCACAGCCTCCCTGTGAGCGCTCAAAGCTTTGGAGGGAAATCTAGATAGAAACAAGGGGCCAGAGTGGGGACCCAGTGGCTTCTTTCTCCTTAGGTTTTGGACAAGCTTCTCCTGTATCTGCGCATTGTACATTCCCTGGATTATTACAACACCTGCGAGTACCCCAATGAGGATGAGATGCCCAATCGCTGTGGCATCATCCATGTTCGGGGGCCCATGCCTCCCAACCGCATCAGTCATGGAGAAGGTGTGTCTTAGGGGCCCTGGTCCCAAGCCCTCCTGTTTGTTTTTGTTCTTTGCCACTGCCGCTGGTCATTAGTTGGCAGTACTGTTACCCTCTCCTGTCCTTGCTGCAGCACACTTTTTAACCTCCTTTCTCTGTTTCCCATTATAGTGCTGGAGTGGCAGAAGACCTTTGAGGAGAAGCTGACCCCCTTGCTGAGTGTGCGGGAATCCCTCTCGGAGGAAGAGGCCCAAAAGATGGGCCGCAAAGATCCTGAGCAGGAAGTGGAAAAATTTGTCACCTCTAACACCCAGGAACTGGGCAAGGATAAGTGGCTGTGTCCTCTCAGTGGCAAGAAATTCAAGGTCTGGGATGTTAAGAGAATTGGTCTGGTAGAGCAGTGGGGGGTAGGGGTTGGTCTGGGGGGACATGTTCAGGGACTTGACAGGAGGGAGGCTGCCCACTTTTCCAGGTTTTAGGTCTGGGGTTGGGGGCGCTCATATTATTTGCTCTGTCCTCATCTTTTCCTCCACCCAGGGTCCTGAGTTTGTTCGAAAACATATTTTCAACAAACATGCTGAGAAGATTGAGGAGGTAAAGAAGGAAGTGGCATTTTTTAACAACTTCCTGACGGATGCTAAACGCCCAGCTCTGCCAGAGATCAAGCCGGCCCAGCCACCTGGCCCTGCCCAGAGTAAGATACGATCTGAGAGGGTTGATTGGGTACATTTCTTTTACTGTGCAGAATTCCCTTCTGTGTCATCTCCTGAGAAGTTTCTACTGCATACTGGGGCCATATTTCTTAGATGTCACTTGTCTTCCCCCCCCCCCCCCGCAGTAATTCATGTCCCTGTCTGTGTTGTACTCCCCCCAGGTCTGACCCCGGGACTCCCCTACCCACACCAAACTCCCCAAGGCCTGATGCCCTATGGCCAGCCCCGGCCTCCTATTTTGGGCTATGGAGGTAAGTATAGGAGGGGAGTGAAAGGGCTTGTTGATTGTGTGGAACTGGGAGGAAGGAAACTTAGGCAGAACACTGATCCTTTTCACAGCTGGAGCTGTGCGCCCTGCAGTCCCCACAGGAGGACCTCCATACCCCCACGCCCCATATGGTGCTGGCAGAGGGAACTATGATGCTTTTCGAGGCCAGGGTGGCTATCCTGGGAAACCACGAAGCAGGTGAGAATGGGGTGAGATGTCCAAGTTCCTTGCCTTCTGCACACACAGGGACCCTCAGATTCATCACCTGTTGTCTCACAGGATGGTTCGTGGCGACCCAAGGGCCATTGTAGAGTATCGTGACCTGGATGCCCCCGATGATGTTGATTTCTTTTGAGTGTCCACTTCCCTCATTCTGTACTTCTGCCTGTTTTGTCCTATCAACTGAGAAATTTTTTGTACGTTCAGTTTACTTACAATTAAACACTGTAGTAGTGACGACTCTTAAAAGTCTTACTTAGGTAAGGTGTGTTGTATGTCTTCTCATATCCTCCCAAACATCAACTGAGGCCATGGTTAGCTGGGCCTAGTCACTTTGTTGATGCAGAAGTTCCCTGTGCACTGCTGGGACATTTGAGAAGTAAATACGCGCACAACTGTGGGGTCAGTTTCAGTCCTGCGTGTGTTGCTGCTTTTCAGTTACAGCTGGTCAAGCACAGGTTGTAGAAGGAGGTGGAATCAAAGGCGGTGCTCACTTCTTGCCAGCCCACCCATCCAGCAGCCTGTAATTCCTTAGGGGTCTTCTGGGCACCCCAGTAGTGAGGGTCCAGTATCAGGACATAGGCTTCCGTGCCTGGCCCCATACAGACGCCCAGCAGGGCCTTGGCCTGGGCATCGGCATCCCCTCCTACCATAACAGGGCCACCGGCGCCTGCAAAGTGAGAGTAAAGCCGCTCCAGCTCACCAGGAAGCCCAGCTCCGCGGGGCACGTGACACAAGCGCCCCTGGGGCCCTCCAAAGTGTGCGAGGCAGAGGCTGGCCTCCACGCATCCAATCCAGCTCTGGGAGCCCCGGAACCCGGGGGGCTTATCACCCATGTCCTCCAGAGCCGCCTGCACGGCGTCCAGTCCAGGAACGCCCATGGTCTGGCCGTCCGGCCATGAGCACAGAGTCTGCAGTGTGCGGTAGCCACAGCCCCAGCCGCGATCATCCAGCCCATCGCAGCCGTAGTGGTAGTATAGGTAGTGACCTGAGAGGACGGCCAGGCGGGCAGGGTTGCGCAGCGGAGGGGCCAGGCCCAGGTGCACATCCTGCAGCAACTCCAGGGCGGCTAGCGGCGTGGTGTGAACCCCAACGTTTCCTCTTAGGTCTTGGATCAGCAGGCAGGAAGTCTGAGCAGGGTCGGGCACTTTGACCGAGCGTCAGAAACAAGAGCAGAGCGGCACTGAGCGGGCTACCCTAGTGAAAAGACAACCATCTGATTCCCACAATGCACTGCTGCTGCACACGCCTGTGTGCTTCTCTGCGCAGGCGCAGGCTCCGCCCTATGGGGCGGTCTCCGCTTTGGCTGCTCGCACGCAGGCGCCAAGGCGCTTTGGAGGCGGCCAGGCCTCGGTACAGCACTTAGGTCTGTACTGTTTATCTCTTGACCCTGGAGCTCCGCTCTTGTCCCCAGCTTCCCAGTCGTGCACACTCCGGTGGCTGTAAGAGTTTATTGGCAGCCCAGAGGGGCAAAGGCACCGCGGGGGAGGAAGCTCGGCCTGACACATGCAGAGGACAGGGAGCCCCGGGGGGGGGGGGAATCGGGGTTGGGCGGGCAGAGTCTGGGGCTCGTCTGTTATATCCTTGCCCTTTAATAAATAGTATATACAGCTGAGGGGCCAGGCAGGGCCTGAGGATATGGGGTCCCGCCGTGGTCACAGGTCTGAGCAGCGATCCTGTTTGCTGTAATGGTCAAACTGGTTCTTCCAGTGCACCATGTAGGAGCTCCAGCGGTGGAACTCGGCCTTCCACTGGCGCTCTGCCTCGTCCAGGGTGTCTGTGGTGAGCGCCCAGCGGGGACGGGTGGAGGAGGCACAGAGGACAAGGAGGGGCATGAGCGCAGGAGCGACACAGCGGGTGAAGGAGGCCACGTGGGATAGTGGAAAGAGGATCAGGAGAGTGTAGGCAAGACGCAGACAGGGAGGAGGAGGGTAAAGGCGGGGCAGGAGAAGAATGGCAGGAAGCAGATGGGAGGAGGAAGTGACCGGAAGGTGGGCAGATCCATGGGTTGGCGGGGAGAAAGGAGAGACAGACTTGGTTGACAGTTGTAGCCCAGTGTGTGGTGCCATCCAGCCCCAGGGTCTCCTTTTCTCCCCAACATCAGGTTCAAGCTCCAACGGGTAATTTTATAAAAAATTCTTTTTTAAAAAATTGGCTTTTCATTTCCATTAAACAAAGGCAAATGGGTCCCTGAGTTCTGTCTAGAGTGTACAGGGAGGGGGCGCTGGGTCCCCGAGGGGGGCCCTTCCCCAAGGTTTGGCCAGGGGCAACGCTTTAGAGGAGGGGCCCCTGACACTGGAGGGGAAGAGGCCCTGGTCACAGCCACAGCCGCAGGAGGAGGAGGAGGAGGAGGAAGGACAGGGGTAGGCCTGGTCTGGGCCTCGGGGCAGCCTCCCCATGGGCGGGGCCTGGGCAGGTGCAGGGAGCCTTGGAGGCTGGGTGGGGAGAGGAGAGGAGTTACACCCTGCCAATTCCCCTTCCCCTCCTGTCCCCTCTTTTTCCCCCTCCTCCCCACTGGCTTCTGCATACCGGTGGCACTGAGCAGTTTGGGCAGGAAGCGGTTCCAGAAGGCACAGGCCTGAGCACGCAGTCCCCTCCGAACCTCCAGTGGGCGCAGGTCGAGGCTCACATACTGCTGTGCCCCGACCGTATATGCCGGCCACTGAGGGGCCTTGGTGTCATGCGGGTCATTGGGGTCCCTGTGGAGGGAGAGAGAAGGCTCAGCTCCAGGAAAAGGCGTGCTGGTACCAGAGGGAAGGGCAATGAAGATGAGAACAGGGCTGAAGTGTCTCCTTCCTGCCCCTGGGGCCTCTTGTGCCCCATGGAGACCCCCAACTGGAGAGCTGACTCCAGTTCTTTCTCTTCTCCAGCACTCCTTGTCCCCTAGAAGTCTTCTCTTTCCTCCTGTGCACCCTCTTTTTTCCCCCTTCCTTCAATTTTTCTGTTCCTGTCTTTGTCTTTTTTTCTTTCTATTAAAAACAAAAAACGCCACTTTTGATTAGGCCTTAAAGTGTGTATGTAACCCACCCAGGCACAGCCGTGTCACTTCTACTTTAGGTAACACCCAAAGTAGATGTCGTATTTACAACCCTTTTCTTCAGACGGATAAATGAGACAGAGAGAGAGAACAGGAAAGAATATAAATCACCACTGGTCCAATTTGAACGCCACAGCCCTCTCCTAACTATTGGATCTCCTTTGTCTTTTATCTCAGTCTTTCTGTGTCTATCCTTATTTTTCTCTCTCTTTTTTTTCTTTTGCAGTACCAGGGATCAAACCCAGGTCCTTGTGCTTGCAAAGTAGGTGCCTTACCACTGACCTAAATCCCTGGCCCTAGGTCCTTATCTCTTAAGGGGCCCTGTCCCTGCCTTGTACCTTCTCTTTCCATTGTTTCTCTAGTCCCCTTTGGTCTCCTTTCCCCTCCTACCTCCCTTCCTCTCTGTGTGCCCTCCCCACCCCATCCCTGCTGACCCTGTGCGGGCAAAGTTGGCCCAGTATCTCATCATTCGCTGGGCAAAGATTTTCTCCTCGACAGTGTAGTTCAGCGAGGGGTCCAGGGGGAGTCCAAAGATGAACTCGATCTCGTAGCCGTGGGGCACCCCCATCCAGAGCGGCCAGGTGAGCGTGGAGGCACGGTGTTCAAAGACATAGGCATAGACTCGGGCTCCCTGGGCGGCCAGTCGCCCAGCCAGCTGGGCTACAGGGCACACGACATTGTGGTCGCCCACCACAGCACTCATGGCGTCCCTTAAGCGCACAGGGTCCTCAGGATGCAGCCAGTCCGTGTAATGTAGGACCACAGCCTCAGCCGCCAGGTCGCTCACCTGGGGGACACCGATGCGCACCCCAGCCAGGAACTGGGCCCGGCTGATGAGAGATTCGTTGTCTTTGCTGAAGCCTGGGGCCCCGTAAACCAGAAAATAGGACCCCTCATCCTTCACCACACCCACCAGCACCTGGGGAAGGGAGGGACAGATGGACAATGGACAGACAGACAAGCAGAGACAGATGGACAAAGAGGCAGAGAGATGAACAGTTACAAATCCAGAACCATGGAGGGAAGAGCAGGAGACTGGGGAAGGATTGGAGGGAAGGAAAATATACCCACAGCTCTTCCTCTCCACCCCATGACCACTCTGGGATTGGCACCTTCAGGGGAGGGGTGGCCATGGGCCCCAGAAGCTTGGCATTCTGAGAGTGGGTCTGCGGGAGCCCCATGCCTGGGTCCCTGGAGAGGGGAGGGATGGCCAGACCCCAAGGAACCAGCTCCAGCCCAGCCAGCGTCTAGTTACCTGCAAGCCATGGAAATCCCCAGCATTAATGAGGGCCTCCGGCGTGTCACTGAGGAAGTCTCCGTCCACCACTGGCACGAAGGAAAACCGGAAGATGCTTTCCTGGGGCAGCACGTGCCACTCATGGTCCACCAAGTCCTGTGCTGGTCGTGTCCGCAGGCAGGCTATTAGTTCTGTGTCATTGCTACCGGCACCACCAGGGGGACAGCCTACAAGGTGGGCCAGCAGCGTGGCCCTGCGTCGGGCCTCTCCCATGCCCACGGTGGTCCAGGGCCCGTTGGGTGCACCGCTCTGCAGCATAACCCTGTGGAAGAGGCTCCGGCTGGGCGGAGACAGTACATGCATGCCCACTGAGGCAGCGCCTGCGCTCTCCCCAAACAGAGTCACTGATGTCGGGTCCCCTCCGAAGACTGCCACGTTCTCTTGCACCCACTGCAGGGCTAGCCTCTGATCCAGCAGACCCACATTGCCTGGTGCCTCTCGACTCCCTGGCAGGGCCAAGAAGCCAAAGGTTCCCACCCGGTAGTTCATGGACACCAGCACTGTTCTCTCTGCCTGTGCCAGGAAGCGACCATCATACACATCCAGGGAGGATGCCCCGCTGTAGAAGCCACCCCCATAGATCCAGACGAGGACAGGCAAGGGGGACATTGGCCGGGGGTACGGTGTCCACACATTGAGGTAGAGGCAGTCCTCACTCAGCTCACGGTTCGGATTCCACATCTCAGTGCCCTCAAAGCCCTGGTACAGGGTGTCCACATATTGGTAGCAGACACTAGGGAAGGTTGTAGCATCCAGCACCCCTGTCCAGGGCTGCTTGGGCTCCGGTGGTAAAAAGCGGCGGGGGCCCACAGGTGGCTCTGCGAAGGGGATGCCCAGAAAAGCGGAGACAAGGCCCCCCGGGGCCTTTAGGCGGATGCCCCGAAGCCGGCCCCCTCGAACTGTCACCAGCAGCTCTGGGTCCTCCCGGCCCTCAGCCCCCACCCCTCCTCCCAGGAGGGAGAGGAGGAGGAGGAGGAGTGGGGAGGCCAGGGAGGGCTTGTGCAGGGGACACCACGGGGGCCTCATGGCTGCCAGGGCAGGCCGGTGTCTGCTGGGAGAAAGAAAGGCAAAGGGTGAAGGCTGGTGGTGGCCAGGAGGGGGAAGATTAGGTAACAGTCTTGCCCAAGGGTTATCACCCAGCTGCAGAGGAGGTGGGGCAGGCTGGCAAGAGGTGGAGAGAAACAGAGGGAGGGAAGGAGACAGGCAGAGACGACACAGACAGACAGGCAGGCAAGAGGGACAGAGATCAGGCAGGTACACACACCCAGACAGATGTGGGACATGGAGATAAGACATGCCCAGGCATACCCTCCCCTGCCCTCACCTCGCCCGCTGGCTGTACAGCTTGGGCTGGGCCCTGTGCATGCAGTGCTGGTACCCGCAGTCCACACAGCGGCCACGGGACAGAGGTGGGGCCCTTGCTTCTATGTGGCACCACTGAGCGACCTTGCAGGGGCTTCAAGGCACAGTTGTCTCTCCTGGGTTGGCCAGAGTCAGGGCCCTGGGGAGTGGGTTGGACATTCAAGAGTGGGAGCCCCCCTCAGTCCTGGGGCACCCCAAATCCTGCCGCCTCCTCACCCTGCACCGCCTCGTTTGCTGTCTAGCTCTGAGCTTTGGTACCTGCCCGATGCCATCAGTTGCTCCGTTCCCCCTCCCCACTAGGCCTAGTCCCTGCCAACTGGCTGTCCGCCCTGGTCCACCATACTAGAGCCCTCGGCCACCAGACGTTGCACTGCACGTCGCCGCCAGTGGGGGGCAGTGGAGACCGAGGAGAGAACGGCTCTCTCCGCCCCGAGACTAGGAGCTGGGAATTTGGGGTGGGGGTCTGGGGGTTCGCAGGCATCACTGAGGGGCCTGAAGGGCAAGCCAGGATGCCTGTGTTCCAGGAGCTCCGGAGATCCTGGCTATAGGGGCGAGGACGCTATTTTGGGGCTGCAGCTGCTATGGTTCCGGCATCTCCAGCCAAGGGATCAAAATTCCCCGGGTCGGAACTCCCCCCCTCCTCCAGGCGATCACCCCTCACCCAGTCTCTGACGCTCTGAGCTGGGGTGGTGGTAGTGCTGGAGATTAACTAGGAAACCCGAGTGTGGCTAATTATAACTCGGGGCTTCCGCTGAGCCTCCCCTCCTCTCAAAAAAGAGGAGGAAAAAAAAAAAAAAGAGGGAGACAGAGTCTCTGCGGGAGGGAGTTCCTGGGCCTCGGAGGGCCCTGGGCTGGGGGCCGCGCAGGCGTTCGGGTTTCGGCTCTCGGTGTGAGGGAGTGGGGTGCAGCCAGGCGCCAAGAACCTGCGCAGTTTGGGTTCTGCTCAAAACAGGGCCGTCTTCCAGTGTCCCCCAACTCGGAGGCGAGAGGGGAAGGGGCAGTCTGGGGTCTCTGCAGGTACTCGAGCGGAGCGGTGGCAGCTGGCCCCCAGGGCGTGGGTAAGTACTCGGGGAGAGTTAGGAGTGCGCGGCGGCGGGGGGTGCACTCGGTGCGCTCTCTGGGGGGCCTAGATCGTTCAGGAGCACTCGGTCCCCGGGGCGCCTAGTGGCCACCGGCTGGGGAGGGTCCTTGGTGGGGCGGGGGACTCACCTGAGGTGGCCGGCGGCCGAGCGGGGCCGGGCTGCGCCAGGAGCTGGAGGCGGCCGCTCTTCCCCCGCGCAGGCTGAGCCGGCTGTGACAGCCGCCGCCTCCGGCCCCCGCACACACCTCTCGGGCAGCGCGGCGCCCCCGCCCATTGTCTCCGCCCCCGTCCCTCCCCGCTCCCCGGGCCGCCACTTCCCCTCCCCGCCCCTCCCTCTGAGCCGGGACCCTGGGACCAGACACACTCGGTGACAGACGCTGCCAGACGCACAGACGCGACCCGAAGACCCGCACTGGCGGGCAGACACCCTGGTGACAGACGGACAGACGCACACGCGGGCAGGAGACAGTCTCCTGTAGTGACAGCCCAGACAAACTGACTTTCCCAGACGGAGGACGCAGGGATGACCTCGGTTGCAGGCTGGGAAGTTAGCGAAAGGGCCAAATAAACGGGCACCTCTGGCCATGACACGGGGATGGCATGGGAGGAGCGACATACGAAAGTAGGGACGAGGCCCCCCTCAGGTGGCACCGGTGGACGTGGGACATGCCTAGGGATGAGGGGACACCTGTAGGAATGGAGATCTGAACATGTGATGTCGAGGGGAAACGAAGGGGCTCCCATGGAGGAAGAGGACCCCACGGGGAGGAGGTGACCCGGGGACATCCGAGAAGCAGGCCAGCGTGATGGCGCGCGCAGGGTTGCGGGGCGAGGCTGCAGCAGTGGAAACTTCCGGAAACCCCGCGGGTGGGCTGCGCTGCTGCTGGTTCCTTGACGGGTGACCTCGGACTTCGTCACCAGGGTCCAGCCTGGACATGACATCACCAACCCAAGCTTTCATTGGTTGCAGCAGCCAGCAGGTGGGAGCGGCTTGGCCTCTGCGGCTCCCCTCTGCCCCCGCCTGCTCCGAGCGGCCTGAGCAGAGCAGACCCCCGCGCCCCATTCTCCCCGGGTCACCCATGGGGACAGCGATGCCGCGGCGGCGTCCCAGTGCCTGAAGTGATGGTGGGAACAGTGTGCAGCACTGCGCCCACGAGAGTTCATCGCGCAAAAGGGTTCCCCGTGGGAGGCGACGGTGTCGAGGCCCCGGGCAGCCCAGTGATAAATCGGTCGGCCGGGGCAAGCGTCGGGAGGTGCGTGCGCGCGCGCGCGCGCGGCGGTGCGGGGCGCAGCATGGGCGTACAAGGACGTGCGCGCATGCTCGCTCTGGCAGCCCCGCGACCCGCCGCGCTGCACGCACGAGTCTGCCACAGCCAGGGAGCAAAGGTCCCGGATCTTGGGGACTCGCGGCGGGTGGTAGCATCCTCCCGAATTCAGAGACGAGCCAGAGCCAAGCGCTGGGATGCGAAGTTCCTGGCTCTCCAAGCCGGGGGATCCCTGATCATCCCGCGGCTCGAACGAGCTCCGCAGGCCTGTCAGATGCGCGCGGACACCGGCATCGGATTGGCTCTGCGCTCTTTGGAGGCGGCCGCCAGGTGTCGCCAGAGGCAGCAGCTCGACCTCAGAGGCTGGGTGGAGTGGGGGGTGGGTGTTGGAGATGGAGCCCTTCCTGTCACTTCCCAGGTTTCCTCTTGGCGCCTTTTTTTCAGGCTCTCTGAGTTCCATCCTCGACACTAAGGTCCTGTGCATGTGTCCTTCCGCGTCTCGGACTCCTCAAGGGCTCCAAGCAAGCAGACGGTGTCATCTACCAAAGAGCAGGCCTAAGGGCTGAGGGCTGTGGATGGAAACGGGGCGTCGGTGTTTCTACAAGGGGAAAGGATCTGGTAGTAATTATGGATTAGCTAGGTACAAAGAGAAAGAGCACGCTGAGGCCTGCCTCAGGCAGAAGCTGTGGGATTTGAGACTGCAAGGCCCTGCTAAGGATAGGGTCTTGCTTTTCTCACTTTCTAAGGCATAACATAAGCTCTATGACCATGAGTACTGCCGGAGTCTGGGCAGGGACAGCTTATTGCCCAGGGTTATCACGAGCTAATGGTAGCTCAGCAAGTGAAAGGACAGGACAGGCTTGGGAACAGGTCACCAGGCTGGACCCCAAACTAGAGTTAAGGAATCCCCCAGAGAGCAAGCTGTATTCATCTGGGCTGGGGTTAATGGCTTTAGCCAATGGGAATGGTGCCCAGATGCCTGCAGGGTCTGGAGCGGAGAGTTGAGACAAAGGCAGCTGCTGGCATCAGTGGGGCTGGTACCAGAGAGGTGTCTTTGTGAGACTCTTAAAGCCTTTATTAGAGGCTGGGTGAAGCACAGACAGGAGAGGGGAAGATGTTTGAGGAACAGGAAGGGGGTGCTTGCATGCCAGAGTGCGAGCCCCCTGGAGCACTCAGTCAGGGCTGGACAGCAGATGCCTGAAGGGCAGGGTGCCCTTTCCGAGGGGCAGTGTGGGATCTGTTTGCAGGGAGTCCTGATCAGCTTTGCCACATCACCACTGAGGAGTAGCCAAGGGCCATATGTGCGTCCTCAGCCCTTGGTTTGTCCCAGGTTTCTGAGAACGAGGAAGATCATGAAGCTGCTGTCCTCCTCTCTGAGGATTTTTACATTTGCAGTGCACTGTGCTCTGACTGCCAGGAAGAACCAGGCTAAAAGGGCAGGAGCCAGGATATCCTCAGGGCTGCTGCCAGCTGAGATCTCCAGAGAGCCACACTCTGTACAGGCCTCAGTTGCCTCCCATGCTGAGTGATGGATTGAGTGTGTGTCACCTGACAGGGCTATGAGAAGGGGGGGCTGTCCATTTGCTTTGGGTGGGGTCCTCAGGTCTGTGTCATGAGTGAGTTCTCAGTGCTGTCTCATGAAGGTGGGCTGTGGCCACAGGAGAAATACTGGTACAGGTGGTCCCAGGGTCATATACCATTGGGTCACAGGCGGTGTGAGATGCAGGAGGAGCTGTGGCATGGAGGATACCAGGACACTAGGTAGAAGATTTCGACCTGGCTCATAAAAGCAGAATTTCCAAAAATTGACTGTTGTGTTAGCTTGAGTTTCTCCCCAGCCTTTAGTCATACAGGGCTGGACCTGTGCCAACTGGGACACCTTTTCCCCGTATGATCTATTGTTGTTACCTCCTGACATCCTCATTGTCCCTCCCTGCAGTGCCCTCCCTGCCCCCACAGGGGATGTGCTGATCCTTGCGTTCTTCTTCCCACCTCTGTTCTTTCAGGAGTCAGTCTTGCACTGGCTCTTAGTTCTGCCCATTCAGTGAAGCCCCATTTCTCGGAGTCCTCGCCCCTCCCCTGCTAACAAGAAGAATTCTCATCTCCTGTTTATTGGTTAAGATTTTTTTTTTCAGCTATTTGAGACCAAAACAAACAAACTGGTTAAAACACAATAAATAGAAATGTATTTCTGGGGCCGGGGATTTAGCTCAATGGTTCCGGCGCCTGTCTTGCAAGCGCAAAGATCCGGGTTCGATCCCTGGTGACCACATACCTATACTGGTTGTGGAGACTCACGCCCAGCAGCAACCAGTGCCACATACCACAGTGCCGGGCGTGGTGGCTCATGCCTGTAATCCCAGCACTCGGGAGGCAGAGGCAGGAGGATTGCTGTGATGAGTTTGAGGCTGAGCTCAGGGCCAGCCTGAACTACAAAGCGAGACCCTGTCTCAAAAAACCTAAAAAAAAAAAAAAGAATGAAAGAAATGTATTTCTGTAGTACATAAGTCAGGCCTAGAACTTGGCCACGCAGTGTTGGCACAGTGCCCTCGGTATTAAACCAGGCTTCTTCACACAGAAACCTCATTGCTTTTTTTTAAGACAAGGTCTCCCCTTATAGTTCAGGCTGGCCTAAAGGGCTGGAACTACAGGTGTGAGTCACCACACCCAACATTGTGGTATGTGGTTACTAAGGATCGAACTTGGGACCTTATACTTGCTAGGAAGATGCTGGAACCACTGAGCTAAATCTGCCGTCCGGAACCTCATTGCTTCTTACACACCTCTTGACACTTCATCTTCAGCTGTACATCTACTACATGGTGTAAGACAGCTACTGGAGCAATAGCCATGGCACCCGCATTCCAGACAGCAGTAAGGATGAGTTTGGAGGACCTCCCCTCTCCCTTCAAGGAAGTTTCCTGGGAATCACATACATCGGTCACGTTTACATCCCACTGGCCAGCATATAATTTTATGGTCCTTAGTAAATGTTTGAAGATGGTGTAGATAAGATCTAAATGTGGCTGTGTGGGTACTGGAAAGAGAAAACAGGTACTGAAGGACAACCTTCATTTGCCTCCCTTTGCCTGTCAATGCAGAAATGAAAATATGCCTAAAATCTTTCAACCTGCAGCACCCCTATTTCTCTCAGGATCCCCCTTCTTTCTGCAACCAGCATCCTTCTATCCCCAGCAGCTTCTCTCTGTTCCTCAAGGTGTCCTTCCACTAGAGAGCACTATTGGGACTTGTGTGGGTCCCAGAGGAGGGATGTCCAGGGTAGAGGCCCCCTGAACACGTCAGGATAGGGTGAGTGCTGACACTCACCCTATGTCAGTGAGCCTGAGTGTCTCTGTGCCAAGGGCATGGACTTTGTCACAGGTCCTGCCAGATGCCCGTGTGCAGGACAGTGTGGATGGATTGTGCTAGGTGTGCTGCTGAGGGCTGGGGCTCCTGATGTGGCCATTGCCCAGCTCCCTGGAAATAGGTTGCTGCTTGGCAGAGTGAATTCCCTGAGGCCTCACCAGGGACTTTCCTACCCCTCACTCATGTGTTTCTCTATCTTCTGCTTAAACTCGGCCTAAAATTCCTGGCTGGAATTGGTCCCATCCTGACCATTGAAAAAGAAATATTCCAAGTTATCATAGTTCCAAGTTCCAAGGTATAATGCTTTGTCCCTAGGGTTCATTTTTTGTTTGTACTTTTCTCTTTGTTGCTAGTTTTAAGTATGTCACACTTTTGTTTTTCTTTTGATCCTGCGGCTGGAACCTAGGACCTTTATACTGTGTTACATCTCCAGCCTGCTTTGTAATTTTGAGGCAAAGTCTTGCTAAGTCTATTAAATAGCCCAGGCTGAGTTTAAACTGGAGATCCTTCTGCTTCAGCCTATATTTCCAGTGTTCTGGGAGGCTGAGGCAGGAGGACTGAAGGTCAGAGCCCAGCCTGGGCAACTCATAGACTCAGCAAGGCCCTTTCTCAAAATGAAAAAGGGCTGGGGATGTATCTTGATGTGAAGGTCTTGTGTTAAAGCTTCATTACCGGTTTTTAAAAGAGGAAAAGTGAAGAAAAAGAAGCAAAGCAAAAGTGTGATGCTCCACTCTGCCGCAGTCCCTGCCCCGCTGCTTGTGGGGTGCTGCCTGCTTGGATCTGAATCTTCACAGGTCACCAGTGTGCTGCTGGGACAGCTAGCGAGGTCCTGCTGGTTGTGTCTGCATCTGACACTCAGGAGCTCCTGGAAAGTCCCTGTCTGCTCCTGGCTGCCCCGCAGTATCCACAGGCCTAGGAGAGCTGGGCAGGAAGTGCAGGTCTCCTAGAGGGCCCTCCCTCTTGTGGTTCCAGGGACCCCACACAGGTCCCTGCAGGACACAGAGGCTCACAGCATGGCAGGTGGGCTTCGAGGCTGGCTGTGGAAGACCCCCAAGGGGGAGTTGGGGAGTAGCCCAGACCCAGCGTTACTTCCCCCTTAGGACTTCCGTGGTGAGGCGGCCTGTGCTCTGCTCCTCTCCCCTTCCCAGCATCACTGTGGGATGGGCCTGGCCCCTCCCAGTCGCGAGCAGGAATCCTACATGCTGTCCAGAAATCTTGTTTCCAGGTCATGAGGCTCAGTGCATCAGTGCCTGGACTTTGGATATAAACTCTTTTCTGTCCTTTTACTTTGAGACTGGATCTCTCTAAGTCACTAAACTTAACTAAAACCTGGGATGCTTCTGAGCTGCTCACCCCTTCTGTGACTCCAAAAAGTAGCCTCACAGTCTCTCAGGCCCTGCTAGCTCTTTCTTTCCAAGAAGAAGTGTACTGAGTTGCTGGGATCCCCCTCCTCCTCCTCACTTTTCTTCCCCACTTCCTAACCGTCTGCCCTCCTATTTGTGTCTGTCTCTCCGTCTCTAGTGCTCTCTCCTTTTTTGAGCCTCAGTGTGAGACCTGACTTGTCAGACCTCCTGGCTCTTCCTAGGTGTGGATAAGAGGTGCCCCCTCAGCACTTTTCGGGGAGAGATACAGGATGCCTAGTTGTGGGGGAACAAGAGGGACAGGTTGCAGGGTGTGGTGGTGCATACCTGTAATCCTAGCACTTTGGGAGGCTGAGGCAGGAGGACTGCTAGTTCAAACCTAGTCTGGAGGGCTTATCAAGACCCCATCTCCAAATAAAAAAATTATAAAGGGGTGGGGATATAGCTTAATGTGAAAACCCCGGGCTCAGTCCCCCGTTCGGAAAAGAGGGTATCAGCAGTGGTGACAGCCCTTGCTTGAGGGTGCTTACTTCCCTCTACTGTCCCACTTCTAGACCCGGTGACCTGCGGGTACAGCAGGACAAGGCTGCTTGTACAGGATGGTACTGGCAAAGAAACAGACCAAAGGATCAGTGTGGAACAGAGTGGAGGATGCAGAAACAGCTCCACATATACTAAGCCACCTCATCTTTGAAAAAAGAGCCAAACACCCTCAATGGAGAAAAGAAAGTCTCTTTGATAAATGATGCTGGAAAAATTGGGTTTCAACCTACTAAAGATTATATCTAGATCTATACATCACCATGCACTAAACTAAAATCAGAGTGGATCAGAGACCTAGATATTAAAACTGAAATGCTAAACCTGCTGGAAAAATAGATTAAAAAGTTTCTGCACAGCAAGAGAAACTACCAATAGAACAGAGATGACATACAATTTGGGAAAAAAAATTTACCAGCTGTTCCTCATGCAAAGGACTACTATCTAGAAGATATAAAGATCTTTAAAAATTTAAATCCCCCAAATTTAAAGGCCCCGTTCAAAAACAGGCATCTGAAATGAACAGACATTTTTAAGATGAAGAAGTAAAAGCAGCAAAGAAACGTGAAAAAATGTTCAACATCACTGGTTGTTTGAGAGATGCAGATGAAAACAACACTGGGATTCCATCTCACTCCAGAAAGAATGGCTGCTATCAAGAAATCAATCAACAGGGGCCGGAGATTTAGCTCAGTGGTTCCGGCACCTGTCTTGCAAGAGCAAGGACCTGGGTTTGATCCCCGGTTAACCACGTACAATCCTGGGTGTGGAGACTCACCCCAGCAGCAACCAGTACCACATACCACAGTGCCGGGCGTGGTGGCTCACGCCTGTAATCCCAGCACTCGGGAGGCAGAGGCAGGAGGATTGTGATGTGAATTTGAGGCTGAGCTCAGGACCAGCCTGAACTACAAAGTGAGACCCTGTCTCAAAAAAAACCTAAAAAAAACCTTAAAAAAAAAAAAAAAGAAAAAGAAATCAACCAACAACAAACGCTGGTGGAGTGGTGGGGAGAAAGGAACTCTTCTCCACTGTTGATGGTAGCCCAAATCATGCTTTTGCTATTCTAGGTTTCTTCTGACTCCAGATGAATTTTTGGATTATTTTCTCTAGATCTGTGAAATATTGCTGCTAGGATTTCAACATGAATCTATATAGTAGTTGTGGGAATATGGCCTTTTTTTTTTTTTTTTTGAGACAGGGTCTCACTTTGTAGTTCAGGCTGGCCCTGAGCTCAGTCTCAATGTAGACTGGTGCAGCCATTGTGGAGATCAGTGTGGAGATTCCTCAGGAAAATAGGATTAGAGGTCCCTTTTGACTCTGCTATTTCCCTGCTGGGTATATACACAAAAGAATTAAAAGCATCACACCACAGCAACATATGTACACCTACGTTTATAGCAGCACAGTTTTTAATAGCTGCATCTTGGAAACAGCCCAAATACCCATTAATTAGAGACATTTACACCTACATGGATGCACCTTGAGGCCATACTCACAAGTGAAATAAATAGGACACAGATGTATAAATACCATATCATTTCTCTAGTAGGAGAAACTGAAGGTTTACCTGAGGTCTAGAATTATGGTAGGTATTGCAAAATGGGAAAATGTCCAAAGGAAAAGGGGAATTGGATGGGGGCAGGGGGAAGCACACACAAAAATTGATGGTAAGACTGGGGATTTAGCTCAGTAGTTTTGGCATCTGCCTGGCAAGCCCAATGTCCTGAGTTCGATCCCTGGTATCACAATGCTTGTAATCCCACAATTTGAGAGATAGAGGCAGGAAAATTGCTAAGAGTTCAAGGCCAGCCTGGGCTACATGATAAGTTTAGGGCCAGCCTGAACTACAATGAAAGTCCCTGTCTCAACTCCCCCCCACCAAACAAACAAAAACTTAAAAAAAAAATTGATGGTAAAAAGGAAAATATGGAAACAAGGTGTATAGGGATGTAGGGGGGTTGAGGGGGAGGACAGGGGAAGGAAAAATGAGAATCAAGGTACATCATGCTCTGGTACACTTTCTCAACAATGACTGTAGTCATCATATATACTTAAACTGTACCAATAAACTCAATTTTAAAAAATGAAATGTGGTTTGATAAAAAAAAACAAAAAACACACAGACTGTTTAAACTTTTAAAAGTTATTACAAGCCAGGCATGGTGGTGCATGCCTGTAAACCCAGCACACTGGGAGGCTAAGCCAGGAGGAATTAAAGTCTGAGCCCAGAGTGGACAATTTGGTGAGATCCTGTCAGACCAAAAGAAAACAAAGGTGAGATCCTGTCAGACCAAAAGAAAACAAAACAATACAAGAAAAGGGCTGGGGTTGTAGCTCAGTGCAGAGGCCCTAGGTTCATTTCACAGTATTGCAAACAAAGCAAAACCAAAATGGAAAAATATATTCCTTAGAACTAGTGAAACACTGTACAATTCTTTTAGGGATATGTTTTATTTTTGGTCCAAAGCATGATAAAGTATATGAATATTTCATTAGCACTTGAAAAAAAAATATATTTGAACTTGTCTTTCTGCCTCAGCTGCCCAGTCAGCATACAGATTTTGCTTTTTGTGTGTCGGTATTCAAATCTTTCTAATGTTAGCCTAATTAGTTGATAAATTAGATTAATTTTGTGGTGGCTTTTGCATCCTAAGATCCACTAAGTTACATGCCCAGCCCTGAAGATTTTTTTTTTTTTTAAGACAAGGTCTTGCTTTGTAGTTCAGGCTGGTCCCAAACTCACTATGTAGCCCAGGTGAGCCTGGAACTCACAGCAATCCTCCTGCCTCTGTCTCCCAAGTGCTGGGATTGCAGGCCTAACATTGTGGTATGTGGCACTGATTGCTTATAGGTGTGAGTCACGAGTGACGTGTGACGTTGTTGTATGTGGTTACCAAGGATGAAATTTGGAACCTTGCACTTCCAAGGCAGGTGCTGGAACCAGTGAATTAAACCCCCCACCCAAGCCCTAAGATTTTGTAAAGTGAGTTTGCTGGGCATAGTGGCAAATATGGCAAACACCTGTTATCCTGGCTAGCTGGAGGTGGAAAAGGGAGATGGAACATTTGAAGCCAACCAGAACAACTTAGAAAGGTTGTGCCTTAGTATAAAATAAAAAGGGTTGGGAGCTGGGTGTGGTGGCTCATGACCAGCACTCAGGAGGAGGAGGCAGGAAGATTGCTGTGAGTTCGAGGATAGCCTGGGCTACATAGTGAGTTCAGGAGCAGCCTGAACTGCAAAGCAAGACTCTGTCTTGAAAAACTAAAATAAGGCCGGGGATTTAGCTCAGTGGTTCCGGTCTTGCAAGTGCAAGGGCCCAGGTTTGATCTTCCCCTGGCAACCACATACCATACTGGGTGTGGAGACTCACACCCAGCAACAATCAGTACCACATTCCACAGTGCCGGGTGTGGTGCTCATGCCTGAATCCCAGCACTCGGGAGGCAGAGGCAGGAGGATTGCTGTGATGTGAGTTTGAGGCTGAGCTCAGGGCCAGCCTGAACTACAAAGTGAGACCCTGTCTCAAAAAAAAAAAGAAAAAGAAAAAAAGAAAAACTAAAATACCCCCCCCCCCAAATAAAACAAAAGGCTGGGGATATAGCTTCCTGGGTTCAATAACCTGTACTGCTAAAAATGAAATAAAATCAAACCATTTCTGGAGCACACACATGAAGTAACTTTAATTCATTTCCTTTTATTTCTATGACATTTTTCTATATTTTTTAACATTTCCTATTTTACAACAAAATAATTTCAGTTTATGATTGATTCTTTTTCTTTTTCTTTCTTTTTTTTTTTTTTTGAGACAAGGTCTCGCTGTGTAGTTCAAGTTGGCCCTGAACTCAGCCTCGAACTCAGCAATCCTCCTGCCTCTGCCTCCCAGGTGCTGGGATTACAGGCGTGAGTGACAATGCCCGGCACTGTGGTATGTGGTACTGATTGAAGGTGGGCGTGAGTCACCACGCCCCGCATTGTTGTATGTGGTTACAGGGGATCAACTCTGGACTTTGTGCTTGCAAGGCAGGCGCCAGAAACACTGAGCTAAATCCTCAGCCCTTTCCCTGTTTTGTTTTTTTGAGGCAGGGTCTCACTATGTAGTTCACATAGGCCTTGACCTCACTATGTAGCTCAGGCTACATAGTGTAGCTAGAACTCACAGCACTCCTCCTGCTTTAGCTCCTGAGTGCTGGGATTACAGGTGT
Organism: Petromus typicus; assembly: GCA_004026965.1. Taxonomy (NCBI): domain Eukaryota; kingdom Metazoa; phylum Chordata; class Mammalia; order Rodentia; family Petromuridae; genus Petromus; species Petromus typicus. The sequence goes on from PVIR01013767.1 coordinate 33,921, forward strand.
GTGCCACCATACCCGGCACACTTTTTGGGGTTTTTGAGACAGGGTCTTGCTATGTAGTCCAGGCTGGCTTTGAATTCACTATGTAGTCCAAGTTGGTCTCAAACCAACCAGTTCAAATCTGATTGGGTCAACTATGCTGCATGCGTGTCTCCGACAGCCAAAGAAGTTTGAGCATGCTCACTTCCATGTGTAGAAACTGGCCTATAACCTCTTGGGGGCCTCCTGTTTCTCCTGTTAGTCGTGACTTCTTCACCTGGCCAAGAGCTAAGAATAGAAGGTAAAATACTTGTGCCCCACCAATCAGCTATAGCCCTTTGCCCCTATGTGCTCATAGCTACACCCAGTCCCTGTGCTCTGTTTAGGACGTTGTAGTCTTCAATAAAAACGGAAGCTTTCACCGAAACCTCCCAGAGTCTGCGTGGTGACTGTGCACTCACCCTCCCGGTCTGGGCCTCCGAAACTGATCCTCAGCTGCTTACCACCCTGACAAGGTGGATGACTACAATATGCTACCATATTCAGCTCCTTTTGTGTTTTTGTTGTTGTTGTTTTGAGACAGGGTCTCGCTTTGTAGTTCAGGCTAGACCTGAACTCACTATGTATCCCAGGCTAGCCTTGAACTCACAGAAATCCTCCTGCCTCGGCCTCCTGAGTGTTGGGATTATAGGCATGAGCCACTATGCCTGTCATTGTGGTATGTGGTTACCAGGGATCAAACTCCAGACCTTGCACTTGCAAGGCAGATGCTGGGACCACTGAGCTAAATCCTCAGCCCATTCTGTGTTTTTTTAATAATATGGCATACCTAAGTTTTGTTATGAATGTTTGCTATTACTGGATGCATATTTTATATTATCAGTAGCTTTCTGTTGATATCTTGCTGTAAACAATAATGAGGCCAATATACTTTTGTCAGCTTTCTCCCTTCCCCCACTATGTAACAGTACTTTTGTACTTTAAGCTTTTTATACATTTATTGCTTGTTTAATCAGCGTTGGATTATATCTCTGGACTGCTAGCTGTGAAGTGTGAGAGAATAAGCAAAATTATATACTCTTTGACTTCTTTACCTCTCAAACAATATATATTATTTTTATGTTATCAAATTTTATAATCTATACATTGCCTTTTTTTGCAAGATGGGTCTTACAATGTAGTTCTTCTGGTTTTGAACTTACTATGGAGCCCAGGCTGGCTTCAAACTTGTGGCAATCCTCCTGCCTCAGCCTCCTGAGTGCTAGGATTACAGGTATACACAACTATGCCTAGTTCACATTGCTTTTTTAAAAAAATACAAAACTAAAGAAGACATGTAATCCCAGTGCTCTGGGAGGCTGAGGAAGGAAGGTGGCAAGTTTGAGCATGGCCTGGGCAATTTAGCAATTTAGTGAGATATTGTCTCAAAATATAAAAGGAAGGCTGCAGATGTAGCTCAGGGCAAAGACCCTGGGTTTAACCCCTAAAACCACAGCAAACACTTGACTATTTGTTGAGCACATACTTTGTGCTATATTTCTTGAGTGTTTTTATACAACGTCGGCAAGTCTGGAAATAGACTCACATGGCATTCATCCCTCTGGGATTCTAGAGGGATACCCACGCACACAAGAAGTTGTTGATCAGAGTGAGTCAATGATTTGCTCATAGCCCCATGGCAGTGGGACTGGAACTCATACCTGGCCAGGCTCTTCTCATCGTCCACACTTGTGAGTACAGTTTAGCTTTGCTGTGTGCCTCATATTCCTCAGCAAGACATGTATATTTGGCTCCACAAATGTTCACTCTACCCCGGAATCTAAAGCTTCTGTTTACTCAGAGCGCGCCATGATTGATAGCGGGCTCTGAGCTGGCCGTGGTGGTACACACGGGTGGCCTCACGTCTTAGTATTGTGAGTGATTCAGCTTGAACATGGGCATGCAAATACCTCCTTGGGTCTTTCTTTCAATTCTTTTGGGTGTATATGGAGAGGCTCGGTCAGGCAGGAATTCTGGGTTTCATTGTATGAAGCATTGCTGCAGTGGCTGTAGCATTTAGCATTCCCACCAGCAGGGTGCAAGGGTTCCACTTTCTCTAAGCCCTGAGTAACACCCGCCCCTCTCTCCCTCTCCCTTTCCCCCCTCCTTCCTTCCTTCCTTCTTTTGCTGTGCTAGGAACCCAGGGCCTTGTGCACTACGCAACTGCTGTATCACTAACCTACAACTCCACAGCCTACACAGCATGACATCTTAATGAGGGTGGGTGGCATCTCATTATACTTTTGATTTGCATTTTGCATTTTTTTTTTTTCTGTTTTGAGACACTGTTCCACTAGGTAGTTCAGGCTGGCCTTGAATTTATTATGCAGCCCAGGCTGGTCTCAAACTTAAAGTGATCCTCCTGCCACAGCCTCCTGAGTGCTGGGATTATAGGCTCACACAACACACCAGGCTTTGCATTTTTCTAATGGTTAGTAGTGTGTTGTTAGTGTTCTTTTTTCCCTCCAGGGTTGAGAATGGAACATAGGTCCTTCCTCAGCCTTTAAATTTTTTTAATTTTATGACAGAGTCTTGCTCAATTTTTAAGATGCCCAAGCTGGGTTCAAACTTGCAATCCTCCTGCCTCAACCTCCCATAGCGCTGGGTGTGTGCCAGTCTAATATATACTTTTCCCAGAAGCCATTTGTCAGCCGGAAAGCGACACCACTAACAAAGAGATTGGAAGCAGCGAGGCCATAACGAGGAGAAATAGAAAAGGGCAGGCCTTTTATGGTCCCTGCTGCCGAGCAGAGTGTCTTCTGACTTTCAATTGTAGTGGCTTTAAGCCTGCCTAATGCTAGTGTTTACCGTTCTGTGTTCTATTTGCCCTGGAAGAAATGGCCATTCCTGGTGTAGATACCGGAGTGAGTTTCTTCCTGGTGTGGTGGGGTCGCTGGGTCAGCAGACTCAGCAGGGAGACAGGACAGATTAACATTCCAGGAGGGGAGCTCAGTCACTGGAGTGCGCAGGGGGAGTGGTCGCCTGTGTAACCAGCTCTTGAAAAACAGCTCCCTGGAGGAGGAATGTTTGCACAGCCTTCTTTGCGTTTCACTTAGCCTCATAAATCCATAAAGGATGGCATTCATTACTATAACTTAATGCACACATTCTTCCAGAAGGACAAGTTCCAGGCTGAAATTTATGAGGTTATTAGTCCTCACCGGAGCCAGAAACGATACTGTATGAAGTCATACTGCAGAAGAAGCCAGCCAGGTCTTTCTCCCCCCCACCATTTAGGATAAATTCATAGGTAAATTGGTGGTGACTGCATTTAAAAAGATCATAAATGAAGTGGCCAATAGGAAAACTAAAGACAGCACCGGCTGTCTCTGTGACTTGATCTTCCTGAAGATCTGGGTGCTACAGTCTAAAGTTGATTTTATTATTATTTGATTTTATTATTTAGCGATTATTGTGAAGCAAAAATCAAGAAGGGGAGCAAGAGAATTTCACATGTTCATAGAAGTTTGGAAAAAGTGTATCTGAAAACACTTTACTCATGATTCTTGCATCGTGAACATGCTACAGAGCCCTTAAGTGACCAGTAGAATTATGTTATTGGCCGCTTTTCAGATCTTGTGCTTAGGTTCATTTGTTCAAAGCTGACCCAACCTAGAGAGATCACGTGGTTAGTCGGTAGAAGCGAAAAGGGTTCATTCAAAGCTAGCTCCGAGGGCTCTTCTGCCCCAAATTACCATCTCCTGGTTTACAGGTGGGCAAAGGTTTTTGATAGTTAGAAACGGAGGTGACGGGCACAGAGGGAGGGCATTTTGAGCTCATCTCCTGTTTTCTTTCTTTGGTTTTTTTGAGACAGGGTCTTAGTAGGTGCTTCAGGCTGGCCTTGAACTCACTGGGTAGCCCAGGCTGGCCTCAAACTCATTGCCATTCTCCTTCCTCCGCCTCCTGAGTGCTGGGATTACAGGTGTGTCCCCCATGATGGCTCATCCTGCTCTTTCTAGTGGAAAAGAAACCAGGCTCCTGGCCTTCTGGGGCTGCTCTCGGCATCCTGTCACTTCCTTTGGGCTGAGGAGAGTGTGGGCTAAGTGCGCAGCCCAGGGAAGCTTGGGGATGTAGCTTTTTTCTAAAAGAAAAAAAACCTTGAGGTTTTAAATTTATTTTTCCAGTGCAAGGTACAATTATAAATCCTAAAAGTATCTTGGGTGGGCATTAAATATATGGTGCCCGTGAGGATAATGTTGAACAGCCTTTTTTTTTTTTTTTTTTAAATTTTAAGGAGAAAAGACAGATACATTTTATTGTAGAAGGAGGAAAATCACAGGACTGTGTTTACTTATTCTCTCAGCAAACCCACAAATTTACATATCTTTTCTAGCAGGAAGGGGAGTGTAAGGAATTTCAGGAAGCTAATCAATGGCAGCTTAGGGTAACCCAGCAGGCCTGGAGAATACAGTGATCTGGGACAAAGTCTCTGTGGCTCACAGAACAGGTAAGCATTGGTAAATGATTATCTTTGGGACCAGAGAAGACAATGGCTTGTGGCAAAGTCTTTCCAGGTGGGCTGGCAGGCTTCCTCTTTCTTCCTGTGATGAGTTTGGTTACACAGAGCTCAAAAAACCCCAGCAAAGGCAATTGTTTGGTGGATTTGGACTTTGGGCAGAGATGGCATTTAGCAGAATCTCTCTCCCTCACTGGGATTTTCTATATTTACTATAAATATACATAATGCTATCAGCTATTAGTTATATACAATTTACTACATATAGGTAAATGAGTTGCAGTGTGTATGTTTCTCATCATATTGATCCTTGGCTTAAATATTTATATTTACATTGTTCTGAGACAGGGTCTCGCTGTGTAGCTCAGGCTGGGATTGAACTCACAGCAATCCTCCTGGCTCAGCTCTGGAGTCTGAGATTACAGGCATGCACCACCGCCTCTGGCCATGGTAAAATCTTGATCAGATTCCCCATAACCGCTGCCAGGCTCCCAGCTGCTGTGGACTGCATTACTGTTTGAATGATTTGCTTTTCCTCTCCCCACCCCACTGGTATCAGGCTTGCTGGCTCTGCTCTCCTTGATAATCTAATATCTCTGTGCAGCCAACTCTGGAAAAACCACATGACTTGCTTTGGCCAACAATGGGTGGGTGCACCAGGGCTGCCTGTTTTTTCTGGAAAGGAACTATTGGAGCCAGCTGGTGATGGTGCTGTCATTTGACACTCATGTGAGACTGACAGTGTCCTGGCAAAGGCTGTTCTGTCTGCCTGGTCCAAAGTGAAAGTGTATTGGACGGGAATCTAGACATTGGAATGGTGAGCAGAGAGCCAGGAATAAACCTCTACATGTGGAGTCACTGAGCATTTAGGATTTTACTCTATTGCAACCCAACATCCCCTGACCGATACACCAGCCCTCACTGGCTTCCCCTTGTCTCAAAGCCTGGTACCAGCTTTTCATCTGCCATCAAGATTATTGACATCCCCTGGCTCCTGCTATGGCTTCAGAGTCAATGCTGAAGGGTCCCCTGGCTCATACCACCTGAGGCTATTATAGATAGACAAGTTAATTAGATATATTATTGGCAGTTAGACAGGGATGCCTTAAGGAACCAACCTGGAGGACAGTTGAGCACATTCATAGATTAATATTATAAAAAAGAGAAGAAGTACTAACTTCCCCTAGAGATGAGTAGCAGTGATTGATATTCTAAATGGGGAAATTCCTTGTACTTTCCCATTTGATCCCTATTTAATAGATATTATCTTGGTGACTATACTTGTAATCTTATTGGTTGGTCATGGTTTTGTCCTACCTCATGTCTACCTTGTAATTTTCCACTGGATCTAATAGTTTTGTCCCACTTGGTACCTGCCTCACCTCGTGGCTTTGCTGTATAAGACATCTTCGAAAAGCAAGGTGGACGGCAACCCACTTTCTGGTCTCCTTTCTGTCTCTCTTAGACAGACGCTATCTTTCTCTCAATAAAATTTTCCACTCTTAACCTTTATTGTTCCTAGAATTCATTTTTCCATTTCGAGAACATGAACTTGTGCTTCTGATACAGTTAGGGGTTCTGATAGCAGGTTTAGGGATTACATATATCCCCCCTGTATCAATGCCACCAGCAGCAACTGCAGCACAATTCAGATGATCGCATGATGGTCTAAGGTTCCTAGTCTGGTCCCTCTTCCCACTCTCGTGACCTGACCTATACCTGAGCTCTGCTTCTAACACTTTGTCTCCAAAATTTGGCACCTGAGGAATGGTCCCAGCTTGTGCCGTCCAGGAGTCACAGCATCCCCCAGGCCCCTGTGACAGTGGTGGGACTTGGGAGGGAAGCTAGTGCCCCTACTGACTTCCCAGGAATCTCACTTTGGTGTCACCTGGGTTGTGGCCTGAAGAGGCTCAGTGATTGATGTCACAAAGGTTGGCCTGACTCCCCAGTCTTAGCATCCCCGTCTTCCCATCCCTGGTCCTTCCTTCTACCCAGCAGCCCTTTGATTTGTCTTGAGCTCTGGCGGGGAGGCTGTTAGTGTGGGCTGCATGTCTGCAGCTCAGGCAGCCTCCCGGAGAGCAGTATTGGATTCCACAGCTCTGGCTCAGCCCTGAATGCCCTTCCCTCCTTTCCAGCTTGCTGGGCAGGAGTGGGCCATTCCCCATCAGCAGCAGGGGGACTGCACCAGTCTGGACTTGTCCCTCTGCTCCCTGGCTGTGCAGCAAGCAGCTGCTGCTCAGCTCAGGATGCAGAGATGGTCAGAGGTCTGGACTCCACCAGTGGGTGATAAGTCCATGTCATCGGAAGATACCATGTACTTCAGAATTCACTTTCAAGATCACACCTGGAGGAGACAAAGGACATGTAGGGTTTTTATAGCCTGAGAGAAAGTGAGTGAGATGGAGGGAGGTTGTGAGTGTAGGAACACTCAGGGAGAGGTGGAAGGTGGACAAACCCGCAGCCAGGAGGCCTGTGGGCTGCAGCAGAGGAAGATGTGGACAGAGGAGGAGATGAAACAGAAGGGCAGAGTCGTCTCCCCAGCCTGGTGTGCCTAAAATAGGGGTTCATTTAGGTCTGTGGACCCAGGACCATGATGAGCATTATATGGTATTTGATAATTTATAAAAATGACTGGAGCCAGGCATGATGGCTTGTCTTTTGTAATCTCAGCACTCTGGAGGCTGAGGCAGGAGAATCTCAAGTTTGAGTTCAGCCCAGGAAACTTAGTAAAAACCTTCTCTCAAAACAGAAAATAAAAAAGGCTGAGGAAGTAGCTCAGGGTGAAGGCCCTGAATTCAGTCCCCAATACTAAACACACACACACACACACACACACACACACACACACACAGATTGGAAACTTTCCAAGTCTGCAGTTTTGTTTCCAGATTCTTGGTTGGCTTGGAGCCGGACTCTTAAGACTCTAGGGGTATCCAGGGAGATGGCTTTGGAAAACAACAACACTTTTTGCAAATGAATAGATCTTCCTTGATTTATGGTGGGGTCATGGCTGGCTGAATCCCTCAGAAGTATAAAATATCTTAAGTGGAAAATGCATTTATCCCACCACAGCCCAGTCTACCTCAGATATGCCTAGTTCACTGAAATCAGCTTAAAGTGGGGCAAATCATCCCATACAAGACCTATTTTATACAAAAGTGTTGAATATTTTGTGTGATTTACTGAACATCTGCAATTATGTGTGAGTGAGTGTGTTTAGTAATAACTGTGGCAAGAGCCCAGCATGGAGTTCAACTCAACTTCCCTTTGTTCACTTCTTTTGCAGCA
>PVIR01013768.1:0-41726 GCA_004026965.1 Petromus typicus
AATCAGAAGTGCTAGATATCTGATGGAGAAGGCCATCAGTAGTGAGCAGAGTCACTACAAATTGAAGTCATGGGGACTAAAACTGATAGTACTTAAGGGGAAGGAAGCTGAATATCTTTAAAGTTGATACCTAAGTACAACTTGTCTTGTAGTTTGGACACAAAGTATGGGATAAATATTTGCCTTCTTGGTTTTAGGGGGTTTTTTTTGAACTTTTTTTTTTATATACCTCTATCTCTTCCTTTTGGAATAAGAATGTTTATAATTAATATAGTTCAGCCCACTTCCATATTTTGGCAAAATTGTAATGCTACTAATACATCATAATTAAGAAGTCTATCATGTGTACATTCTTACTAGTTACCATATCAAATGTATCTCTTTATTTTTGCTTTAGTGCTTTATAAAATAATGACTCCAGTTATTCATCAAATCTTTATTAAGGCATGAAAGGAAGGTACTTAAGACTTTCTCTTAATATGTGAATTCATAAGGAGTTTTGTAATATGTAAACTAATTAACATTCTTTAAAAGTTACCTGAAAGGTAAGAATATGTTTATCAATCTGATCATCTATAGTACATTCTTTATTGTAGGTGCACTAAGTGCTCTAGGGATTAAATAAATTAACAAAAGTTAAAATTATTTTTGTGACATAAAAATACTTAGCCATTGTTTATTTTATTCATCAGTTTATAATTACTGAATATAGTTCTTTCTCTTATCAGTGATAAGCTTGTCTTTTTTGTGTGGCAATTTTTATTACATGACATACATTTTCCTATAGGAATATAAAATTGAACAACAGAAGCAATTATGTATAGTTAGGTTCATGTACTTTATACTTTATAGATAATCTTTGTATTGTAAACCTAAAATAATTAGGATATGAACATTTGACATGAAAATTTGCTCAATTCTTCCCTAAATCTAACAGTACATTAAGCAATAAACCTATCATCTGGCCAAGACCCCCGTGATCTAATCACCTTCCAAATACTTTTTGATCAGTTAGAACTGTGTGAGTCTTGATGATTCTAAATGAAACTTGAGCTTCTATACTTCCTTCTTTATGGTTAGCTGACCTGTATCATCAGCTCCAACCCTGTAACTATGTTGTCTTCACTGCAGAAAGAATCCTGGTTACATATGGGAACCACACCAAAGTCAGCCCCTGGAAACTTGGGGCCAGCCCTCTCTGACTGTGGAAAATGTCATGTGAGCTGTTGCCAGTCTTACAATGCTACCAGCTGTTTCTAGACTATTGTAAAGTTAATCTATCATTCTTAGATGCAACATCAGTCAATATTATAGTGCTGAATCTTGAAAACTGGATGGCCACTATAGCAACACAATAGCTAACGGAGTACAGCACTCAGTCTTGTAATAGCTGCAAGAGAAAACTTCAATATGCAGGAAGCATCAGTGGAATCAAAAGATACAAATATTAATATAAGTACCTATTGTTGTAATTGAAATGTGATTATTAAAGTTATAAATTAGTGTGACTGCTGTAGACCATTTTTTAGATCAGGTTAATTATCTTAATAACAGATTTTAAACATTTTTGAAAGCTTTTTTCCTTATAGAACAATGCTTCATCAGATATTAGTGACTATCTTAGTGCATTTCCTTTCTCTAACATAGAAATGGTCTGAATGCCCGATGCAGCATGACTTTCTAAGCAGACTAAGTAAATATTTTGTTCCTATTTCTTTTTGTGTTGATACAGACCAATCAGAAATCAATTAGCTATTTTGAATTTATTATTCACCTGGGCAGTTCACAAATACCATGATAAATTCTTTAACGATTTGCACATTTGGATGGAGATTGCTAAATCTCGGAGTAATTCAGTATGAGCAGAGCAGCTGTGAAATCTCTAAAGACGACTTAATGAAAGCAAGCCATTCTGTCAACGCTGCCTTACAAATGGTGCCATTAGAGCTGGTGACAGTGATATAGGAGATTTGATGGTTTCATTCATTTACCAATTATTTCCTGAAGCCTACTGTATGCCAAGAATTTTGCTAGGTGCCAAGCATTGAGGACTGAATAAGAAATAAGTACAACTTTAATGGGATCATTATTTAATGGGAGAGACAAATGCAAACAAATAATTACAGCAGGTGAGATAAGTGCTAAAATGAAGGATTGTTTGAGGTGCTGCAGAAGCACACAGGAGGAACACCCACATTGTTCTTGCTCTTTGAAGGGAAGAAAATCATAAATTCAGCTTAATAGTGTTCACGAGGTCTTTTGCAACTTAGGGAGGAATTAATCAATGAAGACAGAAGTCTGACTCACGCTGTAAGATAATTATAGGTGACCAACAATATAAGGAAAACTTCATGAGACAAATGAAGTTGTGTGTGTGTGTGTGTGTGTGTGTGTGTATGTGTGTGTGTGTGTGTGTGTGTAAAATAAAGAGCATTGCCTACAGGTTTGTGGGTGTATATAAAGTGTAGTGTCCGTTGGTGCTCTCACAGGGTAAGAAAATGAATGAAAGATGCAACTAGAAGTAAAGTTGCATGAACAATGCATCTCTGATAGAATATCTGGATTCTCTGTACTTTTAAAATAAAAGTTTATTTTATCATGAATTATAATATTTGATCTCAGTACAATTCAAGCTAATTAGGTCTCTCAATCTTCAAAAGAAATTATCCTGTGCTTTTTCTGTAATCAAGAATTAGGCAACAAAGTACTTGTTCTTTGTATTCATAGATATGTACACATAGGAAAAATTAGACTGCTAATGAATTAAAATATATAAAGTATTTCTTATTTGGATTATGCATGAGTGTCTTATATTTATCCCCCTTTATCATTATGATTTTTCATAACATAGTTTATCTTTTTCACTAGGAAAAATAAAGTTTAGTTAGTAGAAAATGCTCCTTGTTAGAGGCTTTTTACTGCTCTAACCAAAATATCACACACTTTTGTGTTGGTTATGATATGAACTAAATGAAAATCAAAGATAATTAAATCAGTGTTCTCTCTGTAAATGACTATGTTGTATGTATGAAGCTTGAAACTGTGAGTTTATCAGCCGTAGAGAACCTCTCTCCTTATCAGTCTCCCAAATGTTAGATTGTAGCAGAGTAAGTTTTCATGAAAGACCCTACATAAACTATTCCTGTTAAAGGGAGTGAAACTATAAATTCACTTCAGTTTTTTAAAAAAACAATAAAATGGCAATGTTTATTTTGATTTTCCCTTTTAGGTGCACAAAATTATAGGATACCAATTTTCAGTTGATATTTCCAGGATTCTAAGATTTATTATTCTACCAATAAATGTGATTGTTGCCATATAAAGAACGTTCCCATCCTTAAAAGCTACTTCTAGTCAATAAATGACATTTTCCAGGTACACAGTTAAGAGTCATAGAAGAATAAATGGAAGTCACTGAAAATTCTGGCACTTGAACTCTGTTCCTGCTTAGGCGTGTTTGTACTGACAGACTATGGAGTAATGGTAGATCGAAAAGTTTGGTAGTGGATAATAACTTGAAATATTTATGTACTTGAGAATCAAGATTTATCATATACAGGTACAAATTTTTAATGTGGAATGCCATCATAATGTATATCAAAAATGTACCAGTAAACTCAATTTTAATAATTTTATTTTCATATAATTTGCTTAGAGTTTGAGAAATCAGTATCTCATGTAGAGTTTATATATTTTATACAATATTTATTAAATTATAAATATGTGCACAGAGATGAATTAATACATACATGAAGTTTTCTAGCTCTGTCCATGAATAAGGCCTGCTCTAAGCTTTGATAACCAACAAGTAATGGGCAATGCCAATAGTTGTTTCTGTATTTGCAAAACCATTTTCCACGTGAGGGACCAGCGGTCTTCAAGAACGGGTTAATTCTAGTGCTGGAATAAAGAGACACAAAATAATCCATTGCTTTACAACTAAGAATTGAAATATTAACTAATATTGAATGATCTGAGTATAAAATAAATATGTACAAATCCATGTATATAAAGTGATTGAATAAAAAAATAGGATAATAAACAAGACTTCAAGAGAGTTCAAATAACATGTAGTATTTAAGTTATATAGAAAATTCAAATTAAAGTCTTTGTTCAAAATTTATGAAAACCAATTTAGTAAATTTGAGGATTAAATAAGTTTAATCTTCAAAATTATCAAGGGCATTGAAAGCAAGAGAAGCCTGAAAAACTCATATTGTCTTGACAATTTTAAGAGAGAAAGAATAAATGTAATATGGTGTTCTAAAGAGAATTCTGGGACATATATAAAAGCAAACTGAGAATCTCTAAATAAAATACAGATTTTGTCCAAGAATATAATATCAGTGTTGTCTGTTCCATGGCAGTACAAGACGTCAATGTTAGAAGAAACAAAAATGTAGGGATATGGGAACTTTCTATTTTATTCTTGAAACCACCCTACCTAGGATTATGAGATAATGTAGAAGCTGACTATCACTTCGATTATTTAGATCCGGTAATTCTTTCTTAGCATTGTTTTATAACATCATTCCATACAGAAATGTTGGATGCCTTTTATTAAATTTGTTCCTAGAATTTTTTTGTTTTGTTTTGATTTCAAGATATTACTCTGAAAGGATATTTAAACATTTTATATTGGTATAGATAGTATATGAAGTAAAATAGATTTGTCTACTTTGACCTGTTTCTGGAGTGCATTAAAGTCACTAATTTTTAGTTTATAGACAGCTTCAAATTTAATTCTGTGTGATTAAAACATTTCTGAGAAGAAAAAATTGTATTCTCTAATACCTTCATGATTTTCAGGTCTCTCTATTATGCTGTATAATCTTTCCAATACAATGCTTTTGCACAAATGGTAAGAGTGAGCATTAGGTGCACTGTTAATTTTACAATTTTTTAGTTGACTTTAAAATGTTTAATGATATACTTTGTGTATATTGTTGAATTCAATTTAATATATTAAAATTTTTATATTACATTTTTAAAAAATTTATAGTTTGAGCATCCTTCATCTGAAAATGCAACATCTAAAGTGCTACAAAAATCCAAATATTTTAAGGACAACATGATACAACAAGTGGAATGATTCACTTTTGACCTCTTGTTACAGACTATAGCCCAAGTGCAGCCACACTAATAATACTGTGTGAAATTATTTTCAGAGTATGTGTATAAAGTAGATATAAAACACAGAGAAATTCCATGGTTTCAATTGGATTACATCCCCAACACATGAAAATATGAAAGAAATCCAAACTATGAAAAATTTCTTGCCCCAAATATTTGAGATATGGTAGTCAATTTGACTTTAATATGTAGTTCCTATAGTTACTGGCCTCATAAAATAAATTCTCTTTTGTTTTTGTGAAATATTTCTCATGTCAATGTGCTGTATTTTCCATTTATCTACCATTATTTGAGTAGTTTTTTCTTGCTTACTTAATATTTTGTGTACAAATAAAATATATAGAGGTTTCTAATAATATTTTTCCAGAAAAGGGAATACCAAAGAAAAAAATTTAGCTCAATTTTTATGTAATATGGACATTTTTCCTATTTGGGCACCAGATTCCTACAATTGACTTTGGAGTTCTACCCAATTTTATCATATTTCATTCTGGTGAGCTTTTATTAGTTTTTATTCACTTAATATAATATAATATACTATGTGGCTTGTAAAAAGGTCAATATTATGAAATGTTTTTCTTTTAGTATCAAATTCTCCCTTTCATCCCCTAGGTACCACCTTCAAAATTTTTCTTCTCTCATTCACCACATGCTTCCTTCAAATTACTTTAATTGTCAGACATTTATAGTTATAAGCTGCATGAGAGATATTCTGCTATTAGCTATTTTGATCAAATAAAATTAGCATATATTTTAAAAAATATTTTGGAAATTACTTGTTAATAATATTTCATCTAATAAAATAGGACTGGATACCCTGGAATTATCTTGAAAAGATAGGTTGTTCTATTCATCATACACTGATCTTCACTTAAATCTCATCGTTGAACATATCAATCATATCATTCTAGATCTCAGGAGACACATTAGCAAAATGAGTTCATAACCTAGTAGTACCTCAAGGTAGTCCAAGGAGCTTGTGTATATCATTGCTTTTTGAAATACATTTTGGTTACATTTCTACATAATTAAAAAACTATACATAAGTGTCATGAATGGTAAGATATATTAATATATTTCTGCTAATATAATGAAAGTAAATGTGCAAAGAGAAAATTCAGGTTTGTATGTTAAGTTTTGTTACAATCCCTACAATGTCTTTAAGAAACTTTTGATACTGGAGATATAAATTTATGACACTAAATTTTATTAAGAGAAACACTTCCACATTTAACATTTCAAAATAAATAATGTGTGGATCATTCCACAAGCAACAAAAGGAAAACATATTCAAAAGTTGCTTTAAAGAAATTAGCTTAGGTCCCTAAAGATAACAAAAAACTTCACCTATGAATGGGCTCATATAATTCACAAACAATGCAAAAATAACATGCCAAAACAGTGAATAATATAGGGTAATAGCAATATTTAATCAAGGATAGTTCCTACCAAAATAGGACATAAGATGTAACATTCAAAACTGTGGTATCAACTGCCTCAGAGAAAAGGAAGTAACTTGATTATATCTTCAATATAATGTAATTTTAAAACAGACACATAGAACATTATGTCTAATGATGTGACATTTGACTTCACATTTGTATAATGAACATTTTATATCATATGATATTTTAGCTTACATAAATACATACACAAGTAGAAAAGATTATTTTAAAACCCAGAGACTTTTAGCATTAAAATAGTATTTGCTAATTCTCCACATGTCAACATATTCATCAACATTGTTCTGAGACATGTTTTGAATTACTCAAATGAGAAAATTATGACACATCAATGAAAAGTATTGATTAAAGAATGACCATTTTGTGGCTACGCTTATGAAAGCCATTTGTATCATTAGAAGACAGCTGAGAAATCCTCAAGGGCTTTTGTCTTTCTACTAATGTACAAACGAATTAAAATGCTCAAGAAGTGAATTCATCATCTTCAGAATCTTCCAAACTACACAAATAGATTCATTCTCATGTACACTATGTTTAAATTTATCTCTAGAATTTAAGATTTAAGTCAGCAGTATATAATCTTTAGTATATTTAATGCATAGTTTTAAGATATTTTATAAATAATACCTCACTTAAGAAATAACAGCTCATGAATTAAATATTTCTCTTATTCCAATTTTGTGGTTCAAGAATTAATGACTCAGAAGATTTCAGCACTTATCCCGATCCCATAAGCAACAAGAAAAAGAACTAAGACTTTAACTTACATGGCGACCTATGGAGTGTGTCTCCAGAACTGATTTGTAAGAACCGCGCTGAGTGTTGTTGCATGGACCACGCACATCACATCCTGCTGTGGAAATGCTGTTAGCCACGTCTGGGCCAGTCCTTGTGTTCACTGGTATTGCCCACCTCCTTCTTCTTCTGAGCTTCCCCCACAACCAGGAGAAATAGAACCTGACATGATGCTGAACAAGTAATTTACTTAGAATGATTTAGAAAGATAATTTAATAACCATAAAGGACTTCATCATCCTTTCTTTGTTTATCCATTTGAAATATCTATTTTAAATATTAATGTGCTGTACTACTGAGTAGAGTAAAATATCACCAGTTTCCCAAAAAGGACAGAGAGAAATTCAAATTCCTTAACAAGACAAAATTCACATCCAGTAGTAAAGGTAAAATTTTCAAAATGTTCTGCAGAATCTTCCATAATTTTGCTTTCAATAATAATTAGAAATTAAAAAAATAAGTGAATACATACCACAGTGCTGGGCATGGTGGTTCACGCCTGTAATCCCAGCACTTGGGAGCCAGAGGCAGGAGATTGATGTGAGTTTGAGGCTGAACTCAGGGCCAGAGAAATATAGAAATGTGAGAAAATTATAAGGGAAAAATAAGGATGACATTAAAGCTCTTGTTTGTGATCACCTTGGTCTCAGGTCCCTGTACCAATTGTAGGAGCAGACCCTGGGTCCCAAATCCCGTGACAGGACCCCAGCTGCAGCCTGAGCTGGCCCAGCCAGAACTTGCTCTGGGATCTAGAGGAGCTACTTTGCTCTCCCTAATCTGGGGGCAAATGAAAATGAATGAAGAAGAGACATGGAGTAACTTCACATGGGGCCACCTGGATGCTCCTGCCTCTAGGAAGCAGAGGAGCCCTCAACCTTTGGCTCACTTCAATTTTATCCACCCAAACACAGACACTAGGAATCAAGTAAGACAAGATTCATCTTGGTTCCACTTTCCATTAGTACATTTTCTAGTAAACGACTTAACCTCAGCTATTTTAATTTTTTCCTAATATACAATTTCCCCCGGTGTACACTTTCTCCTTCATGCTCACAGAGGAGGCTAATTAGTCCTTAATTCTCCTTTGGTCCCTCACACTTGCTGAATACCATTCATACTTGGAAAATTATCTTCATGATAAAACTGATATGGTGGCAATGCATAGAGGTTAAATGCAAGGAATTTGGATTTGGATAGCTAGACCAGGCCTCAAATATTTTATTCAAAAGTTACATGATCTCAAAGAAGATCCTATGACATGCTCACACAAGGTCTGGCCCTTCACAGCATCTTTAGAATATTTACTTGTTAGTTCATTAGAGATAATTATGCAGTTCTTATCTCAAGGAAGTTTGATTTTCTTTTCTTGTTATATTACATTATCATATTCTTGCAGTTTTACATGGCAACTAACTTCCTGGGTGTGATATAACAATGTATAATCAAGGATAAATTGAAAGCCAAACAGTAGTGAAAGTAATGTGTTATTACATTTTTTTTTAGAAAATTTGAAATTATTATTCCTGGATTTCTTCTGCATACATAGTTTCAACATTCCTAGTCCTAGAATTCAGGATTTGAGACAATTGTCTTTGACAATGAATCATGACTAAATGTGATGGAATTCTTCAGAGTACCACTAGAGGGAGGAAAAGAGTCAATCAACATGCGAGGAAACTACTCAGCAACCAGTAGACCAATCTTCTCTATTATATGGAATTCAAGACACCAGACCAATATTCTTGTATTCATTAAGCTCATTACCCTTCATATAAATATTGTTGGAGAAATCTTTCTCAAAGTTGGCTTTTATGTACTTCAAAAATAGAAATAAGACAATTTTTATTTCATCAACATGTACTTACAGTTTAATTATAAATCTCACTTGTCTACATTATATTATTTCCATTTGTTTTCAACCACCGTTTTATTTAAATGATTTGAAGCTTAGTACTGTATTACTTGGACAATTGCTTCTGTTAATGGGTTTTCTAAAGATTACATTTAATTTCTCATCATCATTATCATAGTAGAGACAGGCAAAAGTAGTAGATAAGTAAAACGGTAAAGGTCAATTATGTTCCTCTAGTCATTTGATATGGTCAAGTATGTTTCAAGCCAAGGTCTATACCAGACAAGTCAATGAATGTCTGTTTAAAGTATATTGTCTTGATGTAGGAATTTTTTTTTTAAAGAGATATCTATCCATTATTTAACATGTTGACATTACATGCTGATAAGCCTTATATTATTGAATATTTTCAACAATTCTGTAAGTAAAGATGCCTGTCTTTATTTTTCCAAGTGAGGAAGTTAGAGTTTGTATATACTTGAACTGGTGAGGAAAAACTTATTGTCACCAAGCTGGGTTTGAGAGATCCCCAAAGCAGAGATGAGGAACTTATCTCATTCCTCTGTAGGAGGTTCACAATTCTTGTTGTGGAAAGTAATTTTTTTTTTTTTTTTTTTTTTGAGACTGGGCTTCACTCTATAGTTCAGGCTGGCCCTAAGGTCAGCCTCAAACTCACATCACAGCAATCCTCCTGCCTCTGCCTCCCGAGTGCTAGGATTACAGGCGTGAACCACCATGCCCAGCACTGTGGTACGTGGTGTTGATTGTTGCTGGGCATGAGTCTCTACACCCAGTACAGTATGTGCTTACCGGGGATCAAACCCAGACCCTTGCAAGACAGGCACTGGAACCAGAGCTAAATCCCCAGCCCCTGGAAAGTAATTTTTGGGATGTACCTGTTAGAGACATGAGAAGGGGCTGTTAGATATTTAGGATGCATCTAGGAGTGACGTGTGAACCTTCAGAGAATAAGGCAGTGTTTTTGGAAGAAGAATATTTATGCTTTTCTTGAAAGGGAATAAGATAGGGAAAGATGACTCAACTCTTAAAGAGGACTAGCTTATTTTACTGCCATGGGCAGTTGCTTGTTTGTTTTATTGTTTGTTTTTGGAATAGGTGATTTAATACTTCTTTACTCTCCTTTAAAATGGGATGAGTTTCCTGATTTTTACTTTCTCTGTTAGACCAATGTATGTACTATTAGCATTGCTAAGGAATTCTGGGTATGAAGAGATTGGTAGAGAAGGACCCTAATTCAACCAACAGATGTGGGTAAAGGATCATCTTGAGCAACTTCAACTGGATGCGGGAAGGTGCATTCTTCTTAAAAGTACACATATTAGTTCTGATTTATCCTTTGTTTCTCTAGTCTTTAGCCCAATACTAGATATCACAAGCAATCAGATCCGATTATACTCTGATCCTCTCATCTGCACAGAGCAGAGCACATAGATCCAGCCTGGTATCTCACCACTAAGAAAGAAACAGTGAGGAGCATTTTAAGAGCTGGACAGGAATCATAGGCCTCCTATGCCTGCTAATCAGCTTTACTTATAGAGAACTGACTTTCATTAACTTCATGGCTGGGGTAAGTTTGAAACTAAAGGCAAGTTGTCCACTGCAGTGAGGCACTGAGTTCATCCTCCCAAAGTCAGGTTTGCCTTCCAAAGATGTGTTCCTGGGCTGCTGAAAAGAAAGCCTTGTGTTGGAAAACTGACAAGAAGCTTTTGAAACATTTATATCTCCAAGAATAGTGAAAGAATTAGAATGAAAAGTCTTCTAAAGCTAATGCTCTGAGACTGTGAAAATTAGGGTCTTAGAGTCAGGAGGAAGCATCTTTTCACTCAAGACCAACAGAAAAGACTGTTATGCCTTCCTGGAACCAAATGAGGTTTAAAGTAAAGTCATTGGGAATCAAAACTCCATTCTATTTTGTTGAAATAACTTGGTAACTCTAACATGTGAAATTGCCACAAACATTGTTGGGCAGCAATGAACAATTTGCTGATGCACTTTTCTTCACAGAGAACAGAAATGCCCTGAGTTTTATTGGTCAGAGTTAAATCCAGGCCTACTAATTTAAATTAGACAGAAGGACTTTATGTACATGATCATCATATACCCCCAAACACCCCCTAACCTCACCACTTCAGAGTTCTGTGCAGATCTACCTGGATTCTTACTGAAGAGGGGATGGGAAATCACATTGGGCAGCTCTGGCTCCGCGGAATTCTTCCTCATATAGTCATGATCTCAAAGGTGTCCTTTTCTGAATCTACCCTCATTGATTTTTCTCCCATTTCCTTGGGGAAGAAATAAAGGTGAACTCAGTCCCATATTTTTAGGGCGATAGACTGAATTCCTATTAGCTGACATTCAGGGCTTAAAATAGAAAAGCTTAAAGAAGACAATTGATTGCAAATTCAGATAACCCAGTAGTGGGACCTCTCCAGTTTGTGTAGAGAGAAGCTGGTAGCAGAGTGAGACCTGAAGAGGGTGAGGATGGAGCAGGGAATGGAAGTAAGTCACAGCCCTCACAAACTTTTCATGCACACAACGACCGGAAGAGTGTGGGGAAGGTAGCTTGTCCTAGCACACTCCCTTGCATGTTCTCATGCTTTTGGGATAATGTGCGTAGAAGTCAACTAATATTCTAGCACACCTCAGTACAAAACAAAAACAGAGAAAGTATACTCACAATAAAGGAAACCTTTTATCCAGGACACCCCAACTCCACCTCCTCCCTGTCCTCTGAGCTGTTAACATAAAGACTAGGAAAGTGACAAAATAAAATTTTGAATGTCACAGAGTATTGTTTACATTTTTGCCTCAACTAGACTATCAGACTCTCCATTTTGTAAGACAGTTAATTCCAAGACAGTTATCCAATTGTCAGTACCCTGAGAAAGCAAATAATAAAAGTGAGAGATTTAAAGTGAAAGAAGAGATAAACAAAAAGGAAACTTTATCACCAACGGATCTATATTTTAAACTTCCTCTTTAATCATACAAATGTACTTAAAGTATATTTTAAACACAGATCCATTCAGACGTTTAGCTCTGATCAGCCACGCAGTTTATCTGCCAATTGTTTTTCATGTTTTCAGAGCAAAGTAAATATGTGCAACAGAGATTGTGCATCCCACACAGCTGAAAACTTTCACAATGTGACCCTAACAGAGTCAGTCAAATCACTCCTCAGGAAGTAGTTAGGAAACTTCAAGGGTACTTCAAGATACTCCATTTTATTCAACTCTCTTTACCCCTCCTTATCCCAAAAGTCATGTCACACAAAATGCTCATATTCTACTAAAGGTAGAAATAGCCACAAAATTTAAAAATAAAATTTCATTAAAAAATACCCAGGGATAGAGTTACAATGTAGGAGCAGCAGTCCCTACTTTACACTTCTTCATAAAATTCCTTTTCAAAGTTTTGTCTTTATTTTCCCACTGTTTAGGATCATGAAAATCCTTCCAAGAGATGAATCAATCTCATCCTTTAGAATTTAGGCTTTATGATGCCAAGAATTATCTGTGCCTGTTGATACTGCATGGGAGAGAGGACATCCGACCTGGTGTAACTTCTTTTTCTTTCCTTTTTTATTGTGAATTATTGGAGATGAATCAATCTCACCCTTTAGAATTTAGGCTTTATGATGCCAAGAATTATCTGTGCCTGTTGATACTGCATGGGAGAGAGGACATCCGACCTGGTGTAACTTCTTTTTCTTTTCTTTTTTATTGTGAATTATTTCATTTGTTTATTTTTACTCCATCCTCATTTTCACCTTTCTCTCTCTGAAGCACATCAGACTGTCTATCAAGTCTGTCTGCAGCTCTGTGATCCGGAGTCTCCAACACAACTTTTCACTCTCACTCAGTGCAGATTTTTTTTTCTTTCTTTTTTTTTTTTTTGACAGGGTCTCACTTTGCAGTTCAGGCTTGCCCTGAGCTCAGCCTCAAACTCACAGCAGTCCTCCTGACTCTACTTCACAAGTGCTGGGATTGCAGGTGTGAGCCACCATGCCTGGCACTGTGGTATGTGGTACTGATTGCTCCTGGCATGAGTCTCCACGCCCAGCACTGCTGTATGTGGTTATCGGGGATCAAACCTGGGCCCTTGTGCTTGCAAGACAGGGGCCAGAATCACTGAGCTAAATCCTCGGCCTCTGAAAAGCTATATTTTGATTTAAAAAAAAATCAACTTACCTTCAAGCATAATTTGTTAACATATTTGGCTAAGTGTGAAATCCAACAGTTTTAAACTTTGGAGCATTGTTTCTTCTCCCCAAGAAGTTATTTCTTATCATTATGAAAAATACAGCGTTCTGGTTGTATTAATTTATATTGCTACGTATATGACATACAATGTATGGTATAATACATTACACAGGGTAATTAGTATACACTGAAATGATTAAGAAAGTGAAAAAGGAAAAATAAGTTTCTTACTTAATAAAGAATATGAAATAAACAGGTTATTTTCTTATATAAACACTAAGCTATACATAATTTATATGTATGACAGATTTCTTCATGTTTTAACCTATTATTCCTCAGAGGATCTGTGTTAATAATTTATTTGCATCTTACTCTTTTAATGTTGTTCCTTTAAAACGCCTATGTTTTCATAAGTTTTGTTTCCATTTCTTCCTTCTTACCTTTAATTCCTCCTTCTCTTTTTCCTTTTCCCTGCCAAGTTCTCACGTTCCCCTTCACCTTTGAAAATTTTATTCCTGTCTCACAATATCTATTAAACCTTTTCATCTTCATTTACACTTTCAGTTTCTCACGCCAGAGAAATGAGATGAAAAGAGGGCATAGAGTCGAAAATAGTAAGAAGCAAGATGCATCACACACAAGCATGAATCATAAGTTCTACTTAACATGTGTCACTAAACTCAATAAATACATTTAAAAACCTGTGTCTATGTCAATTAGATTCTCCAGATGTTCTAGTTTTCATAGTTATTTATCAAAAATACTTTCGACTGATAGCAAAGTTAATTCTGCTAAGAGGTGTGCTCCCTCATGCGCCATCCCTCCGGGTGCCTCCGTTTGTCTGGTCAAGGCTTCTGTTTCTGAGCCTCAGGAGGGAAATATGCACCGTGAGCACCTGGTACCTCTGCTTATTCTTGTTTCTGTCCCCAAACGCTCAACTCCAATCTGCTTGAGACACAATCAAGCTTGATTACCAAACAGTGGATATTCCTTAAGTGCTTTTCGTTTCTAGGCAACCATACCTGTCAGTTCATGGAGGAGAATAGAGAGGAACGTTTTCGAATATTCTTATAACAAAATTCATGAATACTTTCTCTTCTGAGACCATCATTCTTCAGACACTCACACACCTAGGACTAGATTCAATCAACCATCCCCAAAATAATGCCTTTCTTCAATGTTTTCCTTCTCATTTTCTTCTTAAAAATTAAATATCTTTTGTTACTGATTTTAACATTCAAGATAGATTCGTAAAAAACTCTGATTTAAATTTTGTATTTATTTTTCATCAGTCATTATCAGCACATACAATCCTGTTCTTGTAAAGCTATGGGCATTTTTATCATATTTAAAAATGCATATAATTTTTGGTGAACATCACATGGATGATAGAAGGATGAATGAAATGCCAACTGCCCTGAAGTTATGCTTTTGAATAATCCAGGTCATGTGTGGGGTCAGTTTCTATGAATGTGTGTGGTGTGTGGCTTTTCTGAGTGAGAGGCCCTCACCATTTGAAAATAACTTTGCATAGCACTTATTTTCTAGAAATAGTATCTGTCCAAGACAATAGACAAATATACTATCTGACCAATATGATAAGACAGAATTTCTCCTTCTCCAAAGTCATCCTAGAATAATGAAGTTACCTTTGTTTTCTCCAAGTTGATTTAAGACTGAAGATACAGTCTCCGCATTTTTTCTAGAGGGAAAATGGATAAGACACCAACAACCCCACAGAAGATCAGAATCGATGTTAATTTAAAACTGTCCTGTTGTAATGAACGTGCCAAGGTGAAGGTACACGGAGCACTGGGCTCTTTCCAGGACACAGAGAGGGGATTAGGCCTGAGGTAGCTGAGGCTGAGGTGGCTGCTGTTTTGCCACAAATACTAAAGCTTTTCCTGTCCAGACCAGATTTCTCATCTCCCTCCAGGTAGGCTGAGAGCTCAGACAACTTCTGACTCAAAACCTAACACTTTTCTAATCTAATCTACAAATATTATATTTAATCTTGTAGGCACTGTAGAGATAAATGCTTCTACAGCATCTTTCCTTTTATACTGGCTCAAAGTAAAATAGATTTAAAAATAGATTTCTAAGTTTGAAATAACTATGTGCTCAGGTGGGAAAGAAATGCTATGATATGGAGACTGCTCCTTGCACAATTGATTTGCGCACTGTTCACACCCAACAACCATTCAGGTAAAATGCAATCAAGATGCTAACTGTCCCTGTGTTCCATTCGTTTGTAGCAGAAATACAGAGGAGAAAATAGAAGGGAAGATATCAAATAGAAGGACAAATTTTGTTTTCAGGATTTATGCTTATGACAATGTAATATTACCAATTTGTGGAGGGATACATTACTTGTTCAGTCTCCCAAATGATAACTTGTACAAGTATAGTGCACACAAAGTAACAAGCAGTATCTCTCACAAATGCACCCATCAATCTTACTCAAATTTCTCTATTTTCCTTACTCACGTGTGTCCCTATTGTTAGTTTTCTGTGACCTGACCATGTAGGTAGGGCTACATGCATCACACGAGTAGAGTCAGACCAGTTCCACAGTCAAAAGAATCCAAGACGCAGCCCTTTGGTGAACATACCCAGTTCTACTACAAAAAACTCATTTGTTCATCACTTCTACAGCTTTTCATTTCAAGGTTATTATGTAAATGAAACAAAATAACTTTTTGAGATTGGCTAGCTTTCACTTGTAGCTATTTGAAGACTCTTGCAAATTAAAGTGTATATTCATAATCTGTTCTTTATCATTATCACTCAATAATATGGCTATACCATGGTGTGTTTAGTCATAAATTCACTGAATATCATTTAAATTTTTCCTGTGAAAACATTGTAAATAAAGTTGCTGTAAATATCTGTGTACAGTTATTTGTGAACCTACTTTTCCATGATAATGAAATAGTGTTTTAAATTAAAAAAAGAAAATCTGTCATGTTGAATTTTAGAGTGATGTTACCACGGTGTTCCTACTAATAATGTACACTGATCCAGGCTGCCAAAATTACTACATGCAGAGTGGTGCCTCAGTTCAAGGATTTAATTTGTTCCACAATTCTGAGGAAGATGGGCAGGGTCATAGTTATCAGGTGATGCAGTTCTCAAACAGAATCAAAGTGTTACTGAGTGCTTCTGTGTCAGCATCACACTGCTGCCGACAGAGGTTTCATGAACCAACATAATATTACTTTATTCATTCTGGCATTTTCTAAGGCAGCCATTGTGTTAGCAATGTCATATCTCATTATGGCTTTAGTTTTCTAAATGACTAACTAAGTTACATTTTCATGTGTGTATTTTCCAATTTAATCATTTCAATCATGATATTCTCAATCATTTTTGGTCTTCCCTAATCATTTCTCTGCCTTCTATGCTATCTACTTTTACTCTGAATCTTCAAAAATCTCAAGACTGTGGGCACCAGTTCTTAAGACCACTGTCCTAAGAACTGCCTGATTTCTCCAGCATTCTCCACCAATCAGTGTGAAAACCCAGAGCAATTTCCCGCTTTTACAACCACAGGTTGTCCGGTAGTTAGGGATTAGGAACGAACTACCTCAGCTTCATCACGAGGACCAGCTCCTTATTCTATAAATCTATGATACTGCTTTGGAGTAGTAGCCATGGTAAGCCTACAGTACTAGTGTTTATTTGTTTTTCTTTTAGGAAAAAAACGTGCCAGTGTATGACTTTTTTTCTAAACTGAAACCTCAGAATTCAGGTTTAATTGCAGTGTTGGCAATTTGCAATAAGTAAGTGGGTTTGGGGTTCTGGTTTAGATACATAGCTCTACAAAACTCACTTAGGGAGTTATTTGAGCTTTGGCTGCTCCATGACTAACACCAGCTGAATATAATCTTTAACTTTTCACTCATTTAAACTAGTTTTTTTGTCATATTACAATGTAAGAAAATTAGGTAGAAATGTTTATAGGATTTTGTGTTCTCAGTTGTATTAGTTTTAATCTAATTTGTGAAGCAGGAAAATAGCTTAGAGATCAATTTTATGACAATCGCTGTTTATTCAAGGACATAACTTGGAGAAAGTTTTGAAATGAGTTTTGATAAGGACAATGTTTTACTTGGTTTGTTGTCTTATCTTCCAGCAGCCATGTTTTTCTGGGATGAGAGACGATTTTTCGTTTTACCTTCCTGCCTACTCTCAGTTTTGTTTTACATAGTTTGAGAAGTCTATGCATTGTTCCAGTATTGTTTAATATAATAATATGCATAACTTAAACTTATTCAATATAAGCATGTATAAATGTAAGCTTCTTGTCATGCAAAATATTCACTATAACTCTGAGTTCAGTTATTATAATTACCTATAACTGAAATTATTATTTTATTTCATTGGGCAGTGGAGAATTGCAAGGCAAAGAGTGTCATATTCCTATTGATATGAAAATTTCAGTTATTATATAAACAGAAATGAATAAAATATTAAGACTAGTGAGAAAATAGCAGTTACATGTCCATACACTATAAAAATATTATATATTATTAACCTAAGCTGAACTATATTACATCTTTTTAAAAAAATAAAACCCTCAAATCACAGTACTGTAAATTAAGTTTAAAGTGTGTCCTTTTCATTCTGCCAAAAGAAAAAAAATATCAATGAGACTGCATTCCTCCGCTCTACAAGATCCTGGTATGATCACCATGAAATTTTTACTATGATTTAAGCAGGAGAAGTTGAAACCAGAATGTATAAGTTGATTCAAGCACTGCTCACACCCAACAACCATTCATGAAAATGCAACCAAGATGCTAGATATCCCCATGTTCCATTAATTTATAGCAGAAATGCAGAGAATAAAATAGGAGGGAAAATATCAAATAGAATAGCAAATTTTGTTTTAGGATTTACTCTTATGACAATGTAATACTACCAGTTTGTGGAGGGACATATTACTCGTTCAGCTGTCCTTGCCTTCCCAAACACTCATCAGTATCAGCAATTTTGATGGGCACAGTGTACACATTTGTAGAAGCTTTTGTTCCATATAAGGAGGAATCAAGTGTCTCTTTGAGATCCCTTGACATTGAGCTATTTCTGCAAGGTCACAGATCCAGAGCTGCTAGCCAAACTGAACATGTTCAAATGCATGGGACTTCACTTTGCCTAGCTATGTCATGGTGGTAACAAAAATTTTTAAGGAGATAATGAAGAAATAAAATATAAGATAATAGCATATGTAAATTGGGTTTTGATTGTTGTTACACAAACCATTTCTTCTTGAAATATTATTAATTTTCACTAAAGTCTTCCCTAATCCTACACATATATTTTGCAGACTTTATTTGGCATTAGAAATTATGTCAAATAAAACAAATACAATACCCCATGTAGCTGCAGTGAATTTAGTTCATTTTTATAAATACTGTCGGTAGCAATATTTGTCAAGTCCTTTTATGCCCTGAGACCAACACTATGGGTAAAATTGATGCTTACATACAAAGCAGATAATAGTAATATAAATTCATTGCTACGAAATACCATTCCATGTGTAAATGGGCTCAAGAATTTCCAAGTACAGGGGCCAGGGATATATCTCAGTGGTTCCAGCGCCTGTCTTGCAAGCACAAGGACCCAGGTTCGATCCCGGTTACCACATACAATACTGGGCGTGGAGACTCACCCCAGCAGCAACCAGTACCACATACCACAGTGCCAGGCCTGTAAGCCCAGCACTCGGGAGGCAGAGGCAGGAGGATTGCTGTGATGTGAGTTTGAGGCTGAGCTCAGGGCCAGCCTGAACCACAAAGTGAGACCCTGTCTCAAAAAACCTTAAAAAAAAAAAAAGAAAGAAAAGAAAAATAATTTCCAAGTACAGGCACATCAGCCATTTGGGACAATTAAGGGCTAGTACTGACAATTTCCACTGATATAAGTTTGAAGGAATCAATAAGCTTTGGGAATGTGTACTGTATATGGGAAGATCTTTCAAATAAGTTCAAATAACAAGTCATGTAATTTCTCTGCTTTACCCCAATGTATACTTCACAAGGTAGTCCAAGGAAACTTGAATTTTCATTGATTAGGGTATTGTGATTGTGAATTGTTCACCAGAGTTGGTTATCAATCAATGTGGTCCATTAACCTCTCCATTAAATTCCTTTACCACTATCCTGTTCCGATAACTTCCATGTCAAATGTCCTCTTGAGACAACTGCTGAGCAGTTTGAACATTGTTATTAAACATTTCCAAAGCAAGTTCAAAGAGTTAAGTAAAATGGAACCCTCATCCCTTCTTGCCAAACTTGCCTCCACTCACATCGCTTACGCCTGTTCACCAGAGAACCCGACAGGAAACCAGAACACAGCATAGTGTGCACTCTGCACGGAAACACTCACGCGTTTGAATTTGTCACCTTCTATTACAAAAATTTCTAAGGACAAACGAAATCACCTACATCAAGTGGTAGTAAATTAAAATCCAGAAAAACTAAAATCAAACTAAGACTTCTTCAGTGACGTCTTCAGACTTCATTTTAGTCAGAAGCCTGTGTGCAGGAGCAGGCTTCACCTACAACAGGGAAACACGCCATTGTCATTCTCCTTACAGATGAGATTACTTCAGACGCACAGGAAAACTGTCTTCTCTGTGCCACTTGTGAGAGGATAAGAATGTTAAAAATTGGACAAGGTCATCATAGTAACAGGTCAATTTAAACAAAGTTTAGAAATCAAGCCAAACTCTCGAGTCTGTGCTAGTTAAGCCAAAAATAAATCTTCCCAAGATAGAATCTTGAGTTTGGGGGAAAAAACCAAAACAAAACAAAACAAACAAAACTATTGCCAAACATTTCAAAATTTCAAATTTTATATGTATATATATAATATGTGTGTGTGCATGTGTGTGTGTGTAAAACATTCAAGCTGATTTCACAGTACCATAATAAGAGTTTATGAAAGTTGTTTAGTGAAAGAGTTTCAACATAAATAAACTTGAGGTTATCTTCTAACATGGGACTAATTGGGGCATTCTGCCTTTTCCACAGAAGTTGAGTCTCTGCTTTTTTCTACTAACTTCTGTAGGTTGGTGGAAGGTAACATGTTCCATCCCACTCGCCATATTTGGAAACTGCAAAAACTGTAATATTGATCTGACACTGGGAATCTCTTTCTTCTCCTCATTGAAATCCTCTCAATCTCTGTTTAACTCTGAAACTTGTGTTTTCTACCTCATGCTGACAAATTCTGTGGTGCGCTCAAAGTCCCTTTGCTCAGTAGTAAGAAACTATTTTCAAACAAGCTGAAGGTTACTGTCATCCCAGGGAAGATTTCCTATTAGTTCACATAGGTACCTACTTGGGATATTCACAGTTCATCACTGAGCCCGTTGCTAGTTTTACTTTTCGTGTATTCTCAGTATATGTCAGTTATGGAAGACTCAGGCATAGCAAGTGGTTTGCTTTGCTGTATTTTCCTTTCTTTCTACATTTGATGGTAACAGTACCTTAGATTTCTGCGCCCTTCTGTAAATGTCTTTGTGTCCAATATGACTAAGCTGGGAGTCAGACAGTTTAATCTAATTCTTTAATTGGTCCCGGTCCCTTCCCCTCTCTACTTAACACAGAAATTCAGCTCAAGCAAGAAAAATACAGGCTCATCTCTAGTGTCCTAAAAGGCTGGCTTTAGTAAGTGAGAAAATTCTATTGTCCATAGAAAACAGATAGAGTCCTGTATCTTTGGCTGATCTTTGTTTGATATCAAAAAATATTTTATTTTATGGGCTTAATCACTCAAGGAAAAATAACAGGAGAGCAAACACGACATAAACAAGAGAAAGTATTTCAGAAAGAAAATATTATAATTTACACTAACACTTTGTCCTAGTTACAAGTAAAGGAAAGAAATTGTGTGTATCAGTTGACACAAGATGTGATACAAACATATTGAAGGAAAGAAGACTGGGCTGTAGATATTTTTAAAATTAGTGTGAAATTGAATTTTAAATTTGAAGCCAAATTGAACTATTTAAATGTTACATCAATTGCTACACTGACTTTAATGGGCAGCATATTAAATCCAATTATCTTCAGCACTTTCTTTAGCTTACTATAACATTAATTTTACTATTGGTCATGTTAGTAGTCTATATATGCATATATATGCATATGTAAATATATATACATAAATATTTTTTTTCAGGTTTTTTGAGACAGGGTCTCACTTTTTGTGGTTCAGGCTGGCCCTGAGCTCAGCCTCAAATTCATATCACATCACAGCAATCCTCCTGCCTCGGCCTCCTGAGTGTTGGGATTACAGGCGTGAGCCACCACGCCCGGCACTGTGGTATGTGGTACTGGTTGCTGCTGTGTGTGAGTCTCCATACCCAGTATGGTATGTGGTTACCGGGGATTGAACCCGGGTCCTTGTGCTTGTAAGACAGGCGCCAGAACCACTGATCTAACTCCCCGGCCCTAAATATATATTAATAATATATAATTTATACATATAGCAAGTGTTACTTATATATTAAATAACAGTTATTATATATTTGTATCTTTAAACTATCCATACAAAAACATGTAATATTGTTACTATCAGTATATCAACATCGACTTTTTAAGCCTTGGATCGGTTATGATTTTTTAAATTTTTTGAAGATTCTACATTTTAGTTTATACAGTCCCTCTAATGCTCAGTTTTCTAGAGAATCAGAACCCATAGAAAGAAAGAGAGAAGGGACCGAGGAAAGCGGCTCCAGGATCTAAGGAACATTTGACCTGCCCCTGCGCACTTGTGACCCAAGAGCCAATGGTCTGTGGCTGGAGTCAAGCTGCCTGGAAGGCTGAGCCAGGTGCGCCGCTGCTGAGACTCCGACGGGTTTGCAAACCCCAGAATCCGGAGCTTTCTCAGCAGCCCCAGGCTTGAGGCTCCAGGACAGGAGTGTCCTTCCCAGCTTAGGTGAAGGTAGGAGGCTCAGGTTCACAGGTGAAAACCGAGCTGCCTTCCTCCTGTCTCTTTTTCTCTGCGGCTTCCAGATCACTGGGTGAGTCTTGCTCACCCAGAGCTCGGGCTGAGGTCTCGGTCTGTTCCGCAGACACCCTAATAGGTACCTCATGCGTGTCTAGACACCCTTCAAGCTAGTCAACATGAGTCCCAGATGACTTTCCGGCCTGCACCTCTTCCTAGTAGTGGTTGAATGTAACGGTTGAGTTTACGCTTAGCGCTTTCCGGTCCGGTGTGTCTGTTACCTCATTTGTGCTTCTTCTTCTGCCTGTGGGAGAAATTGCTTAGTATTTCTACTTGGTGTTCCCAAGCACCGGGAGGTGTGGACCGCCAGCCTCCCAGCCTCTGGGAGCCAGGCTGTGAGTGTAAGAGAGTTCGGAGGGCGGCATGTGGTGACTCCTCCTCTGTGATCCCCCACCCCTCAGAAAGACAGTGCTGCGTAACCATGTCCACTTTCTCATAAACGGGGAATCGTGTTCTCCGGCACAGACTGACAGCTTCACCTGCGGGTTCCTTTTCTGAGTTGAGTGGATTCTGGGTAAGCGAATTGTGTCTCGAGACGTCAGGTCCTCTCTAATATGAAGAGTGTCCTGCCATATCGCTTTCTAGGACACTTGAAATTAAACTGTGCTGAACTTTTGAGTCTCTATCAAGCCAACCTAATATTGAGCTGGCATCGATAGCAATAGTAATATTTCAGTACAAATTCCTAGTAGCAGAAATATGTATAAAGTTTTGAGGATTCTGTCATGCATCCGTCTCATCCTTTTATGTCCCAAAACTAATATAAATTATGTCAGGTAGGAAATTTTCTTCATCTCATCATGCTATTTAATGAGAGTTCGAATCTATCATTTTATTTTGGAGGCAAAAACAATCATTTTGAAAATGAGTGAGTTTCAGAATGTTGAAGGAGAAGTATTCAAGTGCCCTTCAGCAGAAACGCTAATAGCTGCAAAATGGACAATGAATGCAGATAAAATTATTTTATTATATTCCTTTACTTTCAGAAACTTGCTCCAGTTGAAATATGGGTCTTTCAGTAGAATGATCTGAATGGAGTTATTTGAAATCACTTGGTTTGTGCAAAAGCTGCTGTGGAAATGTGATCCCTTTGTAGAATATGGGTAAGTTAATTGCTAATGTCATCACATTCGTAAAAATTCTCCTTGCTCAACACAAGACCACCAGGCAGCCATCCCCACAACTTTAAGGAAAAGGGGGTTAAAGTAAAATGAATTTAGAACAGATAGAGTATACCAACAAGGTAAGACTGGAAGATAAAAATAACAGTAATTTAAAGTGACTATTTCTGTCAACATTTTAATAATTTTCCCTCTAGTTTTTATTTTAAGTCTCACATCCACTGATGAAATTCTTGGAACTAATTTTCAGCCAGAGATGTGCACTGGAATCTACGGAAGTGGTTTAAAAGAGCGCAGTGCTGGAGGTTGTTACTTGATAATCTCTTTCTTCTTTATCATGTGGTGTCATTTTAAACACAATGCAGCATTACATGTGATCATGTAATTCTAGCACTGTGATGCTCTGACTGAACCTTTAACATATGTGCTGTGATGGAACGTGTTACATATAACCTGTACATATACGGATAATATTTGTATGCTCATAACAATCTCACTTTGTAGAAGAGTAAAGTGCATCAGAAAGATATTTTAAAATCTAGGATACAGTCTGAAAACTGCCAAAGGATGATGTCTAGGATGATTTGTTCCTCTTCGTGTGCTCATTATTTTTAACTGTTATGATTTCATGTTGACCGTGGCATTGTGAGATTCCAGAGCTCTCCTACTTCCCATATTGGATTCTCACTCGTGATTCAGCTATTTACTTTTGTCTCAAACTCTAACATACTGCAAAAGACTTGAAGATGAGGCAAGAGTGTCTCTTGTTTTGGTTATGCTATTTTGCTTTGCTTTGCTTCATTATGCATTCATATCTCTGGAACTTGCACAACTACATCATATAAATAAGATTCTAAATAACTATTTATTCATTTAATTTTTGCAAGTCCTATGAAGTCCTTGTGATAAATATTAATGGTATACATTATTACATGTCTATGTCTCAGCCATATTATTATATTTTAAACATTTTTGATTGGGATTTCCTTGAAAATGAATAATATTTTAAAAAATATTTTCCAGAAATTTGTCCTAACATTTTAACAGGAGTAGATATAATTTATATGTATAATCGACTTGTAGTGGAGTAATGTTGATTCAAGACATTTATGAGAACATCACAACTTCAATCAGATTTAAAGACATGATAGATGCAGCAGGAAACACAACCTATTTTTTAATTAAACTACTTGAGGATCTCTGCGAGTTCAAGGTCAGCCTAGGCAAAATAGTGAGTTCAAGGGCAGCTTGAACTACATAGAAAACCATGGGAAATTTATTTTTTTATACAAATATATTAAATAAAATTGAGAAACTTGTATCTGCCTTCAGTAAGTGGATCTTCCTTATTTCTGAATAGCAACAGTTTTGCTTGAGATTTTTTTCTTGCTAAATTCTCTTTAGGCCAGGAAAGCTCACAACTAGAGCAAATTTTAAAAGTGAATATTCATATACTCTAAATTAAAAGAGATCTACTCAATAAATTGAGATAACACCATATACTTATGAACTTGAGAACAATTTGTCGAACAATTACTTTTTACAGTTGGAATTCTTTAGATATTCTACTTGAATTTATTTCATTTCATGGTCAAATAAAAACTTTTTATTTCTTGCTATCATCTGCTGATTTCAGCCTCAATAATTTTTCCATTTAAACACACCATGAATTGATAAACTCTTGTGTCTGATCATGCCGAACATACTGAGTCATCAAAATAAATGCCTTGCTCTTTTTCATGAGGGCACTCAAGAAAACAAGCAGTCATGCATCTGGAACATCCACTCTATGCTTTTGCTGAATAATTTTAACTTTTTATCTAATGAAACATTCTTAAAACATGAAGAGAAGGCTTCCGTTGATCTTTCCAACAATTTTGTCCTTTATTATCATATTTTCATGATAGAAAGTTTAGCATGAAATATACATGAAAGTTATGATGGCTCATATAATATGCTGCTGATTAAAAGGCAAACAATTACATATTTTTGACATGTCTTCCCTTTTGACATACTGAGGACTTCAAGTTGATGCTAGACTAGCGGAGTGAACAATTTATGGGCTGTGACGTGTTTCAACTTAAGTCACCATTGTTTCATTAGCTGGTATTAGGTAATGAACAAATGACCCAAACTTCACTCTTTTTTTCTTGCAAAGAAATTTTTTTTTAGTTTTCTATTATTCATCCTAATCCTCATAATAATCTATGAGTATTGACTGAGTTCTAGCAAACATTTTCACCAGTATTGAGAAATTATTTATTTTTTCTTTTTTAGCCATTAATGAAATCAGTTTCATTTTGTAACATTTAATTTTTATACCAGTCTTTATTTCTTGGAATATAATTAATTATATGATGAGGTGTTTTCTTTGTCTGTATATCATTGTTTTTGGCTCATTAATATTTTAAATTTTCATTAATTTTCAAATAGACAATCAAGCTTCACTGTGCCTTTAATGCAATATTTATGTTTTGCCATAACGAATGTGCTGTTCTTCCAAGAATGATTTTTATTTCAGTTTGTGTGATATTGTATGATGGACTAGGTTAATGTACCAATTTTCTGTTTTCATCTCTATGCAATATTGTTCAATTACTCATTATTAAGTCTAACATTATATTTAAAGATATAATAATTTGGAGTAGTGAGACTAGAATTATTCCTAGTAAAATTAATGTGTGGTTCTTCTATAAAGTTCAATAGTGTAGAAAAACATGATTTAATTTAGCTTTCAAAACATTTCATTTTAATTTTATTGCTTTTTATATTGTAATACTTAAGCTTCATCTTTTAATTTTCCTTCTGCCCTTTTAATCAGTTTAATATCTTGTTTTATTCCTTTAAAATAAGCATTTAATAATTTATTATAAATGCTTAATACGCATTCATTGTCTAACATATGGATTCAAGACTTAAAATTTTTAGGTCTCTAGCTGCATCCAAAAATTTATTAGGTTTTTATATTAATTCAAATACTTTATCTCTTCTATTGTGATTTCTTCTTTGACATACTAATAACTTTAAATTTATTTTTCAATTTTTAGAGATCTTGGCTTTAATTAACATTTTATTATTATTGTTATTCATTTTTAGTTTGAGTATACTAATTAATGAACATAGCCTAAATGACTTCATGAATGTTTGAAAAATGGTTAGTTCACATTATGCCCAAAAGTATGAATGATTTTAGTAAACATAGGAATTAATATTTATTAGTAAATAAATAAGAGTTTGCCTATTCAGCAATAATGGAAAACTAGCTGTTCATATGCAATGTACTGAATTTACATCCATATCTCTCATGATCTCCTAAAGTAAAATGACAATGGATCAAAAAGCAGATGTTGAAACCATAGTACTTAACCTCCTGAAGATTGAACAGGTAAAGCTATTGATTTTCTGAGCAGAATACTGATTGCACAGTGAATAGTACTGAGAACCAACTAATAAGAACTTGTCAAGTTAAAAATCTTGTCTCCAGAAAAAGGAACATCCAAAAGAAGGCAAAGAAAACCTATAGAATGGGAAAAATCTTGCCAGCTGTTACTCAGAGAAAGCACTAATATTTAGATTAATGAACTCCTAGAAATTATGTCTCCTAAAATAAAAGTCAATCAAAAATGAACAAGCGGGGCCGGGGAGTTAGCTCAGTGGTTCCGGCGCCTGTCTCGCAAGTGCAAGGACCCGGGTTCGATTCCCTGGAAACCACATAACAATACTGGGTGTGGACACCCAGCAGCAACCAGTACCACATCCACAGTGCCGGGCGTGGTGGCTCACGCCTGTAATCCCAGCACTCGGGAGGCAGAGGCAGGAGGATTGTGATGTGAGTTGGAGGCTGAGCTCAGGGCCAGCCTGAACCACAAAGCGAGACCCTGTCTCCAAAAACCAAAAAAAAAAAAAAAAAAAGAACAAGCGAAGTGATTAGAGAGAAGTGTAAAGGACTAACATATCCATGAGGATATACTCAACATTACTGCTCATTCAAAATGCAAATTAAAACAACCCAAGATACCACCTCACTCCAGAAAGAATGGCCCTCATCAGGAAATTAGATTATAACAAACTTTGTGTGGTTTGGGGTAGCTAGAACCCTTTAGTATCATTAGTTAGAGTATATCAGTACAATCACCATTAGAAAAAAAATGTTATTTTTTTTCAGAAAAATAGAACTAGTAATTCCATTTCTAGGTATCTATCCTTCTAGTTATCTTCCCAAGGGTGAAAGGCACCATATTATAGGAATCCATGCATACTTATATTTATAGCAACACCATTGTAAATAGCTAAATTTTGACCCCCTCCTGTATGTCTATTGACAGATGAGTAGCCACAAAAAATATGATTCTCTTATATGATGGAATACTACATCATAAAGGAGAATCAACTTTGAAAATTTGTAGGAAAATTGATACAAGCTGAGAGCACAATACTGAGTCAAGTAAATCAGATATTCAAACCATATATTGCATAGTGTCTATTATTGAAGAAACCCAGAATAGAAGTGAAGATCAAAATAAAAAATAGAGCTTTCTCAAATGGAAAAAAGATAAGAAAATAGAAGAAAATGTTAGGGAGAGGAAGGGAAGGGATGTAAAAATCAATTGAGATGCTGTATTTACATCTACCAACTCCACACCAGGAATAAAACCCTAGGTACTGCAAGCTTGTACTCATGATTTCTTTTAATAAGATTAGTCATTTTCCATATACTTATGGAAACTTTCATAAGTACATGAAAGTTTCTTGCTTTCACTGGGGCCTTAAATATGTGTCTAATTAGTCTTATGAGTTTCATTATACAATTTGTAGTTGATTCAGTAAATTTAGAACTGTTAAACTGTCTTAGAGGGAAAATTCTGTAATCAATTTGTAATATTTTTATTTATCTTACATGTTTTAATTTAAGCATTTTTTGTGAGACATAAAACTACACCAGGCACCTATGTATGACATTATAAAATATAATATTATTCATCTACTATGTATTATGTCCTATATTTTCCTTTCTAATTTTTTGACCTCCTGGATTCTTCTATACATATTTTATTTCAAAAGTAACAATTTGACTTTTGTAAATTAAGTAAATATAAGTTATACTCAGATTCTGCTTGCCAGCTCTTATATTAACCTTCCCTGGTTTTCTTGATGTTCAGGAATTTGAAAACATTGCAGTATATATGTACAGGAAAGTTCCTGAAAGGCTAACACTGACCATTTACTGTATCTCTGAGAATGGATTCTAATAGTTCCATTGTTTAAAAGAGAATGGCACATCTTTACATGTGAGTTTCTCTTATGAGCAATTCGAAGTTCAGTATCAAATTAAAAGATGCAGAAGTGGAAAATGAATGCTCAACTTCAGTGCATAGGGAAATAATTTCCTACTGATAAAAATTTAACAAACACAAGGTATTTAGTAAAAAAAAAATTTAAAAACTATAAGTATGAGAAAAGAAGCTGACCACACCTGACAGTATAGAAATACCAAGATAATAAATTTCATTTCCGGAAAATTAAACATGCAAATAAACACATTGTTAGATACTAAGAGTTGATTGAAGATGTATTTGTTTTAGTTTGAAATTTATATAATATTAAAAGAAAGAGTCCCATCCTAAATTACTCTGCTTGTGGGTGTGGTTGTGTAGGTCTGCAAACTCAGGTGCTTTTAGATTGAGTCAGGAAGAATATATGCTAAAGTGTAGTCTAGGCAGTTTTTGCAAGTTCAAATCTCAAAATAAAAATAAAGGGCTGGGCATATCAGTGGTGGAGTGTTCCTTGATTTGATTCTCCAGTACTTAAAATATTTTCAGTGTTTTCCAAATAATTTCTTCACTCTCCATTCCAAATTTGAAATCCATGTTAGTTCTTGAGTGTGATTACCCATGTAACTAGTTTACATCTATACAAATGTACATATAAATAACTCTGTATAATTTGTGCATGTGTTTTAGGGTGTTTGTGTTCTCTCATACCCTGAAAACTTAATGATAACAAAGTTGTTTGTTAAACAGCTTAATGGTATTTGTCACAAAGTTGTAAAAGGCTCTTTTTCATTAGCTTCTATTCTATGAATGAGAATGCAAAAATGAATAAAATGGGTTGTATCCTTGTGACAAATAGAGCACTGGGCTTGAATAATTAACTATCACAAAAGGTAAAGCACACTGATAATAATAGCAATAATTTAACCAAGTGAGTATCATTAATTTTCATAATGAATAAAGTAGAAAAAAACTGAATTCATACAAATGATCAATTAAGATTTCCTTATACATGTAAACTGTCCAATATTTTAACTGCCTGGATATCAGTAGGAGAAAAATGTTCTTATAAATAATAAAATAAATTTATAACGGAAAGCTCCTTGAATATCCTTGAATTATAAAGTGAAAATTATCACCTATCCAAAGTTTCACCTAAAAGACTTTGTCACAGAACAAAATGATCTCGTACGACTTTGTATAACTTCTTGCTTCAAAGCAGTGTGAAAGTATAGGGTCTGAGCACCTCACCTGGGAGTCAGGCGCCTTCCTGTCTCACCTGGATGGTCGCAGGTCCCCTGCACTGCAGTTCTCACTTGTGTCACAGAGCACTGTTGCACTAGTCTTTTTTGATATTTTCTCCTCATACAGCAATAATGTGCTGGAAAGCGAGTTACAAATCAGAAATTTGTTTCTGCAATAGTTTTATCAATGTTCCAAAAAATTAGTCTACAGCTTTAGAAAACTTAAGCCAACATTTTTATACAAACACAGATACTTTCTTGAAATGTTTATGAGTATTGTGAAATAAAATTGTACCTAATGCAAATCATGTGCAAAGGAAGAAGTGCTGTTGAGTGTATGAGGAAGAGGGAAGCACAATGGTTATGTGGACAGCTTTTTCGCAGTGTTGAAGATGCTTTTTTAGTTGGCGGTGATGTCATAGGTACATACACATGTCAAAAATTCTCACAGTGTGTATGTGAGGTACGTAGTTTACTGATCAATAGCTACTTTTCAATAAAGCTGAAAACATACTGAAAGAAAAATTCCTTCAGCATTTTCTCAGTTCCCATTTTAAAAGTGCATTAAGCTGAAACAATTGACAAATCATATTTAAGTATTAAAATTTATGAAGTTACATCGTAAATTAGGTCCAGCTAGTGTATGCCTTCATTCTCATTAGACATTATATTTGAATTAGTTCTTGGGCAATAATAATAGGGAGTGTAATAAGTGTGAAAAATCCTTTTTACTGGACTTCCATCGATATAATTTGGCCAATCTTCCTCAGTAAGCCTGAGAATAAGCAAAGTGGATCTAACTAAACTACATTCATTTCTTTAAGAAGACTGATGTTTATAAGGAAAGTCTGGAGATGGTGAGATTATCTAGCACATAACGTGAGATTAGCTAGCACACAGTGAGCTAGTTTCCACAACAGAGACGTGGTCCAGGAACAGGCCTGGACAAATGGTCCATAAACATGTATGACCGTAACACTGGCTTCTTGTGACATTATAATACTCAGCGGCAAAGGTGACATATATGTTAGATTTTTTTAAGACTGGAATTTCCCTAGGAGTGGGGTGTTTGGTGGTGATCTAAGAAACACAATATTCACAAAGAAAAGTATTTTCACACTGAAACATGAAATAAGCATTGCTTATTCCAATGGAAAATTTATTGCTTTGAAGGATATTATAGAAATTAATAGAAATTGAGTCTGCAATAATAATCACATTAATAATGTTTTTTATTAAAGGATACAATGATTAAGTATGTAAAAAATAGTAGATATTATACATTGGGATATTGATAACAAATTGTGGTGTACGTTTATTGTTTACTTATCAGTGAAATATGATACCAATGTTGTCAACCCGGATTCGACAGTAAAACAATAGGTGAACTAGAATTCTGCAATAAATAGTTATATGTACATGAATTTCTACTACGTGTGTTTTAAGAAATTCCATTTCTTGAATTCAGTTGCTGCTCTGTTTGACCCAGAACTACAGAGAAATAAACACACTACTTTGCACAGAATTCTACATATTGCTGGCAGCAGAGGACAGTTTTACTGACTGGCACTTTGTAGTGAAGGCTAATGCCTATGCTGCTGTGATCCCTGCTGCTTTATGATTTTTATAGCTTTACTTATGCATAAAGAGTTTTAGGAAGAGTTTAATTGTTAAATAAGCAATATTTAAATTTTCATGGATAAATTTTCATTGCAAGCCAAGCAGTTTTTAATATTATAATTCAAACAACCAAGGTTGAAAATGTTTCAGTATATGATAGTAAGAAGGTATTATTTCACTTTCTGTTTCGATTATATTTAAACTATAACTTTTTGTTTTACTCTATGTCCACATAGGCTTTTTTTCTTATCTGTCTTTACCTTTGTTATGCAATTATATCTTTCTATGCAATTAAGCAGATCTTATATACATTTACTGTAGCATGAATTAGTCCTGATTACAGCACTCATGGGGTAGCTCACATTGTATCTGTTTCTAGTTTTGTTATTCTTTTTTTTTTTATTATCTTTATTGGTACATTAAATATAGACATCATGATTGCACTCCATAATGGGGATTTGTACCAGTATAAGACACAACTTAATTCTCATTAGTTTTGTTATTCTTGACACTAGAGCTTACAAGTGCAATAGTTTCATATTTTAATCATTTTAAGGATAACTATATATTCAGCATATGAAGATAGATGTCTTATTCAAGGAAACATAAAACAAAAATTCCTAAAATAAGTATATCTAAAATTAAGAACTCCTTTGTTTTGAATATAGAATGAATTGTAGGGTCTTTCTTTTGGATAAATGTAGAGTGGATTTTTTCATATAGGTAATGAAAAGAATCCCACTGTAAAAAAATTGTATTATTAAAATTCAGTATCACATCTTGAATCAATTCATACTTATGTACCTGTAATGTACCAGGGCACACTACAATTAACTGTGTACAAATCCAAGGTGATAGTTTTAAGAAGTCGTGTTGGTGGAAAAATATGATGTTTTTAAAATTTTTTTAAAAAAATTAAAAAAAAATCTTTATTGGTACATTACATATATGCAACATGATTGCACTCCATAATGGAGATTTGTACCACTATAAGACACAACTTAATTCTCATTTTTTCCCATAGCGCTACCCACCCTACAACCCCCCTGTATACATAAAATTTGTTTCCTTACTTTTGTGTTACAATACCATTATTTTTCCCCCTTAACCCTATTTTACTTTGAGTATTTTCTATTTCACAATATTTAACATATAATTCTAGGACTCATTTACATCTTCATTTTCTCATATCAGAGAAAAGATGTGATATATACCTAACTGTGCCCTATTTATTCCACTTATGAGGATATCCTCAAGGTATGTCCATTTAAGTAGAAATGATTCAAACCTATCATTTTTTATGGCAGAGTAATACTCCATTCTGTAGAAAACCATAGCTTTTTTATCCAATCTCCAGTTGATGGACATTTGGGTTGTTTCCAAGATGTAGCAATCACAAATTGGGCTGCTATAAACATGGGTGGACATATGTCACTGTGATATGAGTCTTTTAATTCTTGTGTATACATACCTAGCAGGGCAATGGCCGGGTAAAATGGAACCTTCAATCTTAGCTTTTTGAGGAATCTCCAAACTGATCTCCACAGGGGTTGTATGAGTCTACAGTCCCACCAACAGTGGAGAAGGGTTCCTTCTCTGCAGCCTCACCAACATTTGCTGCTGGCTAATTCTGAAATGGCAGCCATTCTATGTGGAGTGAGATGAAATCTCAATGTTGTTTTCATCAGTATCTCTCACATGACTAATGGTGTTGAGCATTTCTTCATATGCTTCTTAGCTGCTCTTGTATCTCAAGCTAATAAAACGTATCTACGAGAAACCATCAGCCAGTATCATACTAAATGGTCAAAAATTGAAACCTTTCACACTAAGATCAGGAACAAGACAAGGATGTCCTATCTCACCACTTCTGTTCGATATAGTTCTGGAAATATTAGCCATAGCAATTACGCAAGAGAAAGAAATAAAAGGAGTAAGATTGGAAAAGAAGAAGTTAAATTGTCATTATTTGCTGATGACAAGGTACTGTACCTAGAGGATCCTAAAAACTCAATTAAAAAACTGCTGAACCTAATCGCCAATTTTAGCTATGTAGCTGGTTACAAGGTCAACGTTCAAAAATCAATAGCCTTCATATACACAAACAGTAGACCCACTGAGATAGAAATTGGGGAGTCAGTCCCTTTCACAATAGCACCCCAAAAAATAAAATATCTAGGAATCAATCTAACAAAGGAGGTGAAAGACCTCTACTCTGAAAACTATAGCACTCTGAAAAAGGAGATAGAAGATGATATCAAAAAATGGAAAGACATACCTTGCTCCTGGGTAGAAAGAACCAATATTGTCAAAATGGCTATACTCCCAAAACTACTCTACCTATTCAAAGCAATCCCGATCGAAATCCAACAGCATATTTCACAGATCTAGAGAAAAAAATCCAAACTTTCATCTGGAACCACAAAAGACCTAGAATAGCCAAAGCTATTCTAAACAACAGGGACATGGTATGGGGTATTACAACTCTGAACCTGAAACTATACTATAAAGCCACCATGATAAAAACTGCGTGGTACTGGCAAAGTAACGGACCTGAGGATCAATGGAGTAGACTAGAAGATCCAGAAACTACTCCAGATACACTGAGCCACCTCATCTTTGACAAAGGAGCCAGAAATCCTCAGTGAAGGAAAGATAGCCTCTTTAACAAATGGTGCTGGAAAAACTGGGCTTTAACTTGCCAAAGACTAAAACTAGATCTAACTCTTTCACCATGTACCAAGGAAAAATATGATGTTTAAACAAAAAGAATACAAGGCCGGAAATTTAGCTCAGTAGATCCAGTGCCTGTCTGGCAAATTCAGGGCCTAGGTTCGATCCCTGGTAACCACATACAACAATACTGGGAGTGGAGACTCATACCCAGCAATCAGTACCACATCGCACAGTGCTAGGCCTGGTGGCTCATGCCTATAATCTATAATCCCAGGACTCGGGAGGCATAGGCAGAAGGACTGCTGTGAGCTCAAGGCCAGCCTGTACTACGAAGTGAGACCCTATCCTGAAAAAAAAAATAAATAAAATAAAGAAATAAAGCTTATGTATATAGAGGGTGGGTGTGGTCAAGGACATGGGAAAAATAAGGATTAACTAATGTCAAATACTGCTAGTAATTTTCCATGTTAATTGTGATAACGGTGTGTATATAAAATCTACCAATAAAATCAATTATTTTTTAAAAAGGAAGGAAGTTAGGATAATGTTTGTTGGGAAGAATAAGGAAAATTTTCTTGGTGTATACCTACACAGAACTGATAACCAAAGTGGAATTGTGGCCATGTTTTCTTTATTTTGGTTTTAAGTAGTTGGAAGGATGGGGCATCTGGTATTTTACTAGATTCTAAGGATTGAGGCCAAAAGGAACCACTTATTCTGCACTTGCCAGTTTCTGCAGCCAAGTAGATAGAGAGTCAGCTAAGTTGGCATACTCGTCTATGAATCTTCTTTCCAGGAGAAAGTCTTCTTCTCTTCACATTTAATTTAACTTTTATCCTACTGTTTTCTTTTACTTTTCTCAGGTTATCTAGCTGCATGACTTCAATTAGCCTAAATCCATAGTGTGCAGTTACTTTCTTTCCTTCCAGCCATCTTTAGTTTAGGCTGCCCTTTTCCTGTCTACTTGTCAGCTGAGTGTCAAAACTAACTAGTACAATGTATTACACTCTCCAGTGAAAACCATCAGAATACTACAGTAGTGCAGTATCTCTCATGCCAAATTATAATTTCATGTTTTAAAGATTAATAATCAATAAATAAGAAAATCATTAAACAGCCAAGCAGAAATATAAGTGTGAAAAGGGATCAAGGTCTATGCATAAAAATGCAAGTGGTTTTTATATATGTAAATTATATACTATATATAATGTAAATTTATATATTTACATATATAAAAACCATCTGACCATTTTCTTAAAACAGTTTATGTTAAAAATGATGGGTCAGATTTACGTATGAGATTGAAAATATAGTTAAACAAGTTATCTAGAGATACTACATTTTCCACAGTGTACACTCACACCAAGATAGAATTCTTTTCCTCATAACTTCATAACCCACAATTATGATTGACTGATTTCTTGATAATAGTCATTCTTTCTGCAATAAGATGGAATCTCAGAAAATTTGCATCTCTTGAATGACCATTGATGCTGAACTTTTTTTCATATATTTGCATTTCTTTTCTAGTTGGTTTCAATTATTTTTCTAAG
This sequence comes from Petromus typicus, assembly GCA_004026965.1. Lineage (NCBI taxonomy): Eukaryota > Metazoa > Chordata > Mammalia > Rodentia > Petromuridae > Petromus > Petromus typicus. The sequence goes on from PVIR01013768.1 coordinate 35,969, forward strand.
CCTCTCTTTTTAAAAATTTATATTTATACATATGTACGTGTGTGTGTGTGTGTGTGTGTGTAATGTGCTATGGAGTCACTCATCATGCCTTTTATTATGATCACCATGTTTGTAGTTATCCAAAAAACTACCTAATATTTTTTTTTCTAGGGCCTCATTCATCTGCTTTATCAGCTCTGCTTTTACCACTTCCAAAAGTTCGGGTGAGTGGCCTTTCAATTGTTCCATGTCATTGTGCCCTGGATCTGCCTTTGGTGAGCTGGAAATCTCAGGTTTCATCTTGCTTAGGTAACGTCTCATTTCTAATTTTTAGTTTAATTCTTGAGTTGATGCTTATAATTTGTTTATAACAGGTAGCCTTTTTGCTAATTATTAGAATTCTTAATAAGTGATTACTTCTCAGAAATTTTTTCTAGCTTTGGCTAGCTTGAATTTTGAATCTACTTCAAGACTGTCTATTTTCAGTTTCCCAGTCATAAGACTGGGAAGTACCTGCCTATTTGGCCTAGTCCCTGGCTCTTTGGAACTGGCTTAAAGTCCTGCTTTTGACTCTTAGAAAATTTCAGTCTAGGTATATAAGGAAGAACAACTGATTACAATTATGTCACCTTGGCCAATGTATGATAATCAGGAATAACAAAATAATCAAATATAGCCTAGACAATGATAAACTGTGGTAACTATTAATTTGCCACTTTTAACCATATGGACTATAATTGTAGTTATTCATTGAAATGTAAAACAAACTAGAAATTAATATATAGTAACTACTTCCTCTAAATGGCAATTTTATCTCAAGGTAGAAAATGTGAAGGGGATAAGGGAAATAGAGAAGCACAAGCAGAGAAAGCGATTAGAAGAAAGGGTAGAGGATCAGGGAAGATTACCCAAGCTGAGAAACTGGTGACCAAGAGAGAGAGAAAGAGAGAATGAAGAAATAAAAGCAAGAACAGAGTGGAACACCACCAACAAAAAACTAGAATGACGTTCACAATCAAATAAAAAGAATAATCAACAAAGAGAAAAACAAAAAAAATTAAAAAAAATAATGAAACAAGTGAAGAAGACAAACACAAGAAGAAAGGAAGAAAAAATATCCAGTGAGTGGAGTGTCTCTGCTGTCACCAGTAGGCAGAGGGGGAGCCAGAGCCCACGTCTGTGTTACGTATTCCCAGGAAGCCAGCTCTATAGATCTACTCAAAGTAGTGCATAATCGCGGCAAGCCTGTATCTTAAATTTCACTGCACTTCGGCCTGGTTTCTGGCTCTAAAGCTGGAACCTGATTTCTTCAGCTGACAAACTTTGTTCCTCTTGCTGGCTTGAATTTGATATTGTCATGTAGTAAATAAAAATGATCCTTACATCAAAATATCTATAAAATTAATCAGTATGAATCAGATTTATACCTGAAGTTTAAATATATAAAATTTTTAGAGTTAAACATAAAGGAAATATATATAATCTTGGATTAGGAAAATTAGAAATATAACTCACCTATTCAAAATAAAATATTGACAAGATCTGTCTTTATCAAATTCAAGACTTTTGCACACTTCCTGGTCTCTGGCCTTTGACTTTTTCCTTATATAACTCTACATTTGTTGTCAGTAGGGAAAAGACAGATGTCTAGACTAGCTGTCGCCTGCGTTGTCCAAACTAAAAATGCATTCTTACTTGCACGACTATTTCTCTGTGTTAATCAAACTCTCAAAGTAATGAGACTTGCTTAGTTATGAGTGACAGAGAGACACCACAAAGAAATACCATAACAAATCTGAAATAATTTCTTTAAGGACAAAATCTTCAAGTGATTTTATTTTAAAGTACAGCAAATGGAATTAGTTGACCCATGGATTTTATTTTCTATATTTTTATCAAAAACATTTCCACCACTATGTGATAATGTGACAGGAAAAATATCTCCCAGCCTAATGGTTGCCAAATGTTCCAGATTTGTGCTCCTGGAAGGATGAAGAATGAATTCCAAGAGACAAAAGAGGTTAACAACAGAAAAAAAGTTCATTAGGAAAAGTCTCCTCAGAACCAAGGGCAATCCCAGAAAGGTTTGTGACTGAACCTACTTCTCCAACAAGGTTTTATCTAGCCAGATCATGAGGATGCACAATATGGTTCAAGTATGATTAACCACTAGAAAATGCTCAATGTAAAATAAGGTGAAAGGGGACAATGTTGAGATTGTAACAAAAAAGTAAGGAAACAAATTTTATGTATATGGGGGGGTGGTAGGGTGGGTAGGGCTATGGGAAATAATGAGAACGAAGTTGTGTCTTATACTGGTACAAATCCCCATTATGAAGTGTAATCATGATGTGTACATTTAATGTACCAATAAAGATTATTAAAAAAAAAAGATGACATAGTCACTTAGCTGATACTGAACTCACGGAGAAGCAAGGCATATACGGAGGATGTATGCTTAGCATCATTAACTGTATCATATTTATAATCTTTAACAAAGAAAGAACCAAAGGTACTTTGGGGGGAAGGTTTGGGTCCAGATATTTTGGCCACCTACTTGGTTATCTGATGATTATCTGTTTACTGGACCAGGTGGTGTGAATTACAGTACAATGTCATGTTGATGTTTATTCCAGTAAGGCACACAGGCCTAGTTATTGTGTTTCCAGTCCCAGTGATGCTTAAGTAATTATATTAAGTGGAAAATATCTTCACATTTAATCATAAATTACATTTAAAAGGATGATGATAGCTTTTGAATGTAGGCTAATGATAATTTACATTAAATTAATAATTTCATTTAGAATCATGTTATATAAGCTGTTGATATCAATAGATTTACATGTGGGTAGAAAAATATCTCTTTCCTTGATAACAAAATTCCTAGAAATTTCGTACTTGTTAGTTATAAAGAAAATAGCTAAAATTCTTCCATGAAAAAAATGATGATAACAATAACCAGTTAGATGTACTGTAATTTTCATAATAAAAAAGATTTTAGACTATAAATCACAGATAAGCACATCAATTTATATTAACATCATAATCATCATTATTATTATTTATCACCATCTAAGGAATAATAGTTTTCTGGTTTCTGCTGCTGCTAGAATATTGTTTCCTGTATGCACTCCCAGGGTCATTGAATTCCAAATGATAAAGCACCTGAAAGATAAAATTAGCTTGCATTGCAGTGAAAACATATCATGAATGAACTATGCAATTTTTGCTTTCTTTTGAATAATTACTTTGCTGAAGTTGTCTTCATAATACACTAGACTCATGCATGGTGAAACAATCTGTATCTCTTTCTTTTATGAGAATTGTCTTTGAGAAACAGAAACTACACAAAATGTTTGCTATAATCAAAGAATTCATTAAGTTTAATTGAAAGTCTGGGTACCAGTAACCGCTTCATGAGAGAAAAACCACAAAACAGACAAGGAAAATACAATTTTATTTATTTCATTGTAACTGAGATCTAAAATTAAAGCACTTCAAAACCTATTTACATTTTCTTTGATTATTATTTAGAAATGAATTTACTGAATGGAAAACAGATAATTTGGTTCACGCTCCTTCATCTGTGAAAGGAATGAATTGTATGTTTTGTCTTCATATCTGTCTGAAGTAATACTTAAAAAATTTATTTCCACTTTTTCTAGCTATTAAGAATAGGGAAGTATGGGAATTTGGCTATGAGCTTATGTGGTACTTAAAATTAATTGGAAGAGATAGTATAAAAATAAAAATGTCATAAATTACTTGGAAATTAATTTAGTCTGTTTGGCTTTGTTTTATTTTCTTTCCTTTTGCTCTACTATTGTGACACACAAAAACTATGCTTATCTTTTGTTGCATATCACTTCAATGAGGAAATGTTATTAGCATTCTACCATCAAATATTTGTGAAGTTCATTATATATATTTTGACTTTTCTAGTGACTGATAATAGTGAATAGCTTCATATGTCAGTATTGGGTCACACTAAAAGCTAACGCTTTGCAATGAGTGAGATTTCTATAAAATATCAGAAATGGAGCTACTAAGAAGCCAGATCATGCCTGACAGTTAGAAGCCAGGTTTCTGACGTAGGGAGTGAGTCTATTTGAATAGTCACCATAAGTTATTCTGCTGCGTCAGTATTAGAAAGATCAGAGATAACTTCTGGTGAATGGATTACAGAGAGGTAAATCTAGAACACAGTTTATCCATGAAGGAACTGCTAACACAATCTTAGGCAGGTTGATGAGGAAGAGAAGACACAAGGAATAGCCACGAAAAGATAGATTTCTTATATACATAAGAGAGACATCCAGTAGGAATTAGTGAGTGCTTAGATTAAGTATAAACAGTAAAGATAATTCCCACTAGACTGTTCTATCAACTTCCAACCTTCAGTGTAAGAGAAACCAATCTTATCATGTACAGTTGATTTTCAACTTAACACATACACTGAAAACATTCCTTAACCTGTGGTATGTTTGACCTGTTTGTCATGACCTTGAGATGTGAGTGTACCATTATTCTTGTTTCTATTAGTTTTTCAGCTGTCCCAGCCCCTCCTCATCTCATACTCTGCTATTTGTCTGTGCACAAACTGATCTTTAAATATCAATATATAATGAATTTTCTCTGTACTTCCATCTCTATGTGATTTCTCTCATTTGCATGGCTTCACAAAGTAGTAATAAGAAAACCATGCCTTGCTGTGTCTTTTGCTAACATCGACCCGGGTGGGTTAAAGCTTCCTCAGTCTTCTTTAATATAAATTTCACAGAATAAAATATTTCAGACCACACATCACACGCGTATATTTTTCCTGCTCTGCCACTTCTAGAGGTTCTGCATTTTTGATAATGATACTTCATTTAATGAATTAGGATAACTCTCCTTGTTACTTTGTAATGTTTGGATCTTATCCAGTGTGAAAAGGGTAACTGATTATAGTCTGCCTGATTGATTAGGTGGAGAGTGATAATTTACTCAAAAGAGTGCATTTTTTGAGTTAGGAGAGTTGAAATTTTTAAAATACAAAGCTCTGTAATATTTTACTATTTGCTTGAGAATATATCATAATCTTTGAAGAAACTTTAAATAAAGCAAAATTCTTATTTATTTAATGTTTCTTTGCTTTCCTTAATTATTAAAATAACTGTGTTTTGACTGCAGAACTGTGTAATCAGAAATTAATAGTGATGTTTAATTCAGTAGAAATATGCTGAATATAATAGAATAAAATTTCCTAAATTGCAATTAAAATTAGCTTATGCTTTATATATCTAATGCTTTATATATCAGCATCCTTTTTAATGATGATTAGTTATAATTATATTTCCTAATTAGCAAAAATATGTTATTTCTTTGGTCAGCTACCTGCAATCCGATGACTTTTTTTGTTATGAAATCCTAAACTTTCTGGTCAAGCTAGAGCAAAAGAATCCTTTGATGTTTTATTTCTCTTTTATTTCCTCTTCGGTAATTTCTTTTGTAGATTCATAATTTAACGTAATATTTGCTTATGAATATTATTTTAAAATAGTATTAATTATTTAAAAAGGAACATGAAAGTAGAGAAAGTTCAAAATTTGGAAAAAAAGGATTCTTATCAGAGCCAAAGCAAAAGAGAAATTGAATGGGTGAGAAAAAACACAAACAACTGAACAAACAGCTTTTGAGAACAGAGCAAAATGTTTCTTAGGATTGAGCCATTAAGTATGTGTAGCCTGCATTGTATATGTGCAGGCCTATATTTATAATCCAGTGGTATCATAATCGG